>JAVJIF010004764.1:0-157913 GCA_038442645.1 Agave tequilana
TTCAGATTCCTCTTGAAGCAAAACTCACTTACTCTAAAAATAGGGTTGCCTTCAGCCAGTTGCCAAGTGCAACATTTATATATCAAAATTCTTCATATGCTTTCCTCTTCGTTAAGAAACGAAAAGATTATAGGAATCATTTTAACTGCATGAGTAGCGTACTTCCCTCAAGACAATCACGCGTGATGAATAGCTTCGAGTCATAGCATGCATATGATCTCATGGTGCTAGAAAATGTGTTTCTTGGAAATGTGATTCAATTAATGTGATTTGGCATGATGTCTCTGGTTGTGTCTAAGCACAATTTGAAATCCCTATCTCTATTCTTATCCATATCGCTGCTACCATAAAAGCATTTTGTCGTTTCACTTGTTCACTTAGTGGTGACAACCGGGCCGGACACGGCAGGCCAAGGGAGCGGGCCGTGTCGCGCCCGCCTCACGTGCCTAGTATTGGCCAGCTCAGCCCAGGCCGGGCCCGGGTCCCCTTTGGGGTACTCGGGTCCAGCCCGTGACCCGGCTGGGCTGGATCGGGCCTGGCGGCTATTTTAAAAAAAATAAAAATGTTTATTACACGCAATAATATTTTTCTATATCTATTTTTTGGGCAAGTGTTGAGTAGTGTAGTGGTCATGAGACTTGTCTCATTCTTTGAGGTCCTTGATCGAACATGGTTATTTACAAAAAAAAAATTAACATTTTATTTACTGACGTGCTCCACCGTCGGCCGAGGGGTGGTAGGGGGCGGCGGTTGAGCCGAGCAGATGGCAGCGGTCTAAGGGGGTGGCGGGGGAAGGGCTCGCCCCAATGGGTCCGGCCTTAAGGGTAAGGGTAAGGGTGAGCTGGACTCGGGCTAGGTCTGGCCAGGAGACCCAGGCCGTGCAGGTTGCCAGGCCGGCACGACCCACTTGATGCCCCTAGGTTCACTGGTAGAGAAGTGTGAGGGGGTGGCCAGTGAGTTGCGGGGAGTTCCAAGTTCAAATCTGACTTATGTTTCAAAAAGAAAACTTTACATTATCAATTTTAAAATAAGAATTGACATATCAGCCAATCACCAGATTAAAAAAAAGTGACAGTGGATTGTGGGGGGAGTCTCAGTACAAACCTACAAACCTGGCTATGACCTTTTTTATGTATAAAAAATAAGAAGAAAAAGAATCATTTATATAGCTAGTAGCATAGGATATGTTGATAAATAAATAGTGTATGATATGCCGGCTATTCTAAGCATGTATGTTAGTCTAATCAAAATTTTTAAGTTTGAACTTTAATGCGATCACCATTACATTCAGATTTCTTAGTTCCTTTGAGTTCTAAGCAGATCTTTTTCGTTTTAATTTGATGATCTTTTTCTCATTCATTTTTCACTTCATTCTATTAAATATTAAATTCCTCAACACAATACATACAAATGAGAAGGATGTTCATTTGTAAAATACACTATACAGAGAGAGAGAGAGAGAGAGAGAGAGAGAGAGAGAGAGAGAGAGAGAGGAGAGAGAGAGAGAGAGACTTTGCAAGTTTGCATGGGTCGAGTAAGTATACGTGGATTGTGTTGGTTCACTGAAGAGGGAAGCTAGCTAGGCTCAATTATTGTAACAAGAAAAATAGACAATACAAGGCAATGTCATTAACACAGTTCGCAACACAACACAACATTGAAAGAAAAGGGTCCGAGTTGTTTGGAACTTGTCTTGGAGTGAGAAAGAGATGGGGATTTTTTTTTTTTTTTTTTGTGTTTGTTAACCAAAATTTTCAACGCAAAATGCAAAATCGTACTAAGAAAGAGAAATCGGGAGGATCTATTATGATTCTATCTTATGTATTTTTAGAATTGTTTTTATTAAAATTTATTATAATGCAGAGAGAGCTTTTCTATGTTCACTGTTTACTCTCAAGGGAAAAACAAACAGAGAAATGAGGAAGACTTCAAAAAGAGAGAATCAGAGAGTTTTTTTTGTGTGGCTAAACTCCATAATTCAAGGACATGGAACATGTGCAACGTTGTCGATGGCATGTTTGCAGACCGTGACAATTTGTTGCATATATATATCACACAATATTATAACTGTAAACATTAATGTTCAAGGGTGGTGTGTGCAAAAAGTCTTCCTCCCCGGGTCAGTGCACTCACTCACTTACTCACCTCACCGCCCATCTCCCAGTTTCGGCTGTTGGGTTCACAAGGTAGCTAGGCATGTGAAAGTGAAGTTTAAAGGAATAGAGAGTTGGGGTAGGTTTTTTTTTTTTGCTACCAAAAGCCCTCATCATTCTCTCATTCCCTTGAGTTTCTTCTCTCTCTTTTTAAGTGAGAGAGAGTGGGTGGGTGGTGAGGGGTGGGTGTGTGTGTGTGTGAGAGAGAGAGAGAGAGAGAGAGAGAGAGAGAGAGAGAGAGAGATTAGGATGGTGAACAAAGCAAGTCAGAGAGGCTTGAAGAAGGGGGCATGGACTGCTGAAGAGGACCAGAAGCTGGTGAAGTGTGTCATTGCTCATGGTGAAAAGCAATGGAGGACACTCCCAACCGTAGCTGGTACATACATACATACATATATATAGATATAGATATATATATATATGTACATACATACATACATATATATGTGTGTGTGCGCGCGCGCCCCGCGCGTGCGTGCGTGCGTGTGTGTGTGTGTTGTGTGTGTGTATATATATATGGTGTGTGTGTGTGTATGTGTTGTGTGTGTATATATATGTGTGTGTGTGTGTATATATGTATATATATGTACATACATACATACATGTATGTGTGTGTGTGTGTGTATATGGTGTGTGTGTGTGTGTGTCTATGTATGTGTGTGTGGAGAGGGGGGGGGGGGGAGAGAGAGAGAGCTGAGCTACTTTCGGAAGTATCAAGAATGTCGATACTCCCATTTGATTTGGTTGATACACCACCCACATGTAAGATTCAAATCGTTAGATGACCTACTAACTATAAACTATTTAGGAATAAAATTTCACATATTTTCGTTATCATTTACTCGTTCATCAAAGTGACTAAAAATCTGACATTTTTGAGAGATCTAAAACTGCTTAACTTTGAGATCACTTTGATGAACGGGTAAATGATAATGAAAATCTGTGAAATTTTATTCCTAACTAGTTTATAGTTAGTAAATCACATCCAACGATTTAGATCTTGCATATGGGTAGTGTATCAACCAAGTTATTGACATTCTTGATACTTTCGAAAGTAACCCAGCTCAACTATATATATAATATATTATATATATATATATATATATATATATATATATATATATATATATATATATATATATATATAATATATAGGGGTCTTCATGTGAGAAACTTCTCACACAAAGACCGTGAGAAAACCATATAGGGGCGATCATGTGGATGATCCGAACAGTTCACCTTAATCTATATACTTTATTTAGGCTGCCAATAAAAAATCATGTGAGTTCAAGTCTTTTTACCCATTCAACAAGTGGTTACAAAACATACGTTAAATTCACCGTAGAATAAAGATGTCACTTGATGCATGAGTAAAAAGACTTGGAATCGCGTGATTTTTTATTGGTAGTCTAATTAGAGTATGTAGATCAAGATGAACGGTTCGGATCATCCATAAAATCTCTCTTATATGGTTTTCTCACGAAGCTTATTTTGAAAAAGTTTCTCATTTGAAAATTTTCATATATATATATAATATATATATATATATATATATATATATATATATATATATATATATAGGGAGGGAGAGATAGAGTTGTGTCCTTCCAAAAGGATTTGAGGCCGAATCCTTCCCACTCAAATTCAACCCTCCTACTTTCGAATACAAGATCCACTCCGTTAAAGTTGATCTATATAATTTCAAATACTTATAAACAAAAAATCAAGTGTTTTGAATACTTTTTGCTCATCTTTCAAGCGGCGCAAATTAGACGGCCAAAAGTAGTGAGTTAGTTAGATCTATGTCTTTAGACATATAAATGCTCGATCCGACCATTTCATTATGATCTAAACATTTAAAAACCCTACAAACTAATTTTTGTTAGGTTTCAAATGTTCTACACCGTTAAACTAACCAACTCACTATTTAAGTCGTCCATTTTTTTTCCTACTTGATGCATAAGTAAAAAGTATTTAAAACAATTGAAATTTGGTTTATAGATACTTGAAATAATGTAGATCAACTCTAACAAAGTGGATCTTGTATTCTAATTTTGGATGTTGGTATTTGAGTGGGAAGGATTCTGCCTCAAATCTTTCTGGAAAAACACACTCTCTCTCTCTCTCTCTCTCTCTCTCTCTCTCTCTATCTCTCTCTCTCTATATATATATATACACACACACACACACATATTAGGACAATGAACAGTTAAGATTGTTGACTTAGACTGTCCTTAATTTAAACGCAGATGAGAGGACTAAAATTCATACTGGATTTCTTCAAATGCTCCAAGTTCTCTCTTCTTCTTTTTTCCTAATTTTACTAATGTGTATTTAGTACGATCTTGATATGATTTTTCCCAAGCTTAATTGAAAAACAAGTGGTGTGTCTATACTGATTAATTAGTTTTCGAAAAACTTGATTAGGGCTGAAAAGATGTGGGAAGAGCTGCAGGATGAGGTGGCTGAACTATCTGAGGCCAGGAATCAAGAGAGGAAGCTTCTCTGAGGAAGAAGAGGACCTCATCATTCGACTTCACAATCTATTGGGGAACAAGTAAATCTGACTTCGTCCTATCAGCTAATTATTATTATATCAATATATTTTGACTCAGATTGAATATTCACATATCATGATATTTAGATATAATCATTAAGTCAAATCCAGATCAAGGTTTTTTTTTCTTCTTTTTTTTTTTTTTCGTGCGAAAAGGGAAAGAAACCAAGTCAGAGCGGAGAGAAATATTGTAAAAATAACTCCATTTTGTACCCCAAACAAAATATAAAGTTATTGAATCTACGGTATAAAAAGAAACCGCGATTGTAAGATTAACTATAGTTTATGCCCTTTAACTGAATATTGTTGTTGCTCTCGTGTTGCAGATGGTCCCTGATAGCCAGAAGGATCCCCGGTCGAACAGATAACGAGATAAAGAACCATTGGAATACTCAATTGTGCAAGAGGCCGTTAACCATAGACGAACTCAACGAAAAGCTCAACACTAGACTTATGAGCAGCAGCAGCAGCAGCAGCAACAACAGTTTATCGAATTCAAGTATCCCTCCACTGCAGGCAGATCGCGAACCTGACCCGTCTAGTTCTTGGATCGGGCTGGCCCATTCGCAGGAGTTCGACATTGAAGAGCTGCTAAATTTTGGGCCCACTGTGAGCCATGATCTGAGGGTGGAGGATTATGGCATCAGTGAAGGACTTGATGGTTGTGAAGACCACTTCAAGCTCAAAAATGAGGCAAGCAACATCAGTGGCATGTTATATTTGGATGCTCAGGTCAAGAACAATTCATCTGAATTTGATGACTTGGACAAGGTCTTGGGCTACAAGGACATTGAGCTCTTCTCCTCAGTCGCTAGATCAGTATAAATTCTCTACTAAAGTGCCCTATTAAAGGCACAGTTGTAGTTTGGGATTGTTGAAGTAAGACTAGAGAATTCTACCCAGGCCCATTAGTGTTCATTTCTTAATTCTAATGCAGACTGTAATATCCCCAATCTAATTATACTGTATCTTTATTTTCCTAAAGTATTTATTTTATTTACAAATTCTTTTATCAACTTAATTTATTATTTTCCTTCTTGTGATTATTATTAATACTATTAGTGTTGCTATTGTTACTGTTATTTATTATTATTACTAGTGTTAGTATTATATTATTTTGATATTAGTATTAATGTTAATACTAATCTTGGTGGTGGTGGTGGTGTTTTCTCTTGTTAGCCTTGACCCAATACCCGCTAGCCTAAACCCAACACCATTCTTCTATTGGATCCCAACCAGTTGGCTTATGCCCACTACCCTCAAACCCAATACCCTATATTTATCATTGGAGCCTAACCCGCAACTGTTGTCCAAACCCAAACCCATTAACCCATACCCATACTCAACCCAATACCCACTCTATATATAATCTCCTCATGATCTTAACCTAAACCTAAACCTAATTACTTCTCCTAATCCCAACAACACAGCCGTCCCCTTCCTCTTCTCCTTGCCACAACCAGCAGATCCAACGCAACCTACAACAGCCCTGCGCCCTTTCTCCTTGCCCTTGCAGCCGAGAGCCCTTCCAGGCCTCCCTCTCTTCTCTGTCAACAAGCCGAGCCACTCCTTCTCCCCCTCTTTGATCTGGCCGAGCACCCCCACCTCCACCTGATGGCTGCCCCCCTCCTTGCAGCCGAACACCAGCAGCCCAGATCTGCAGACTCTTCTCCCGCGCTGCACAGATCAGCGCACGGCAGCGACAACTGCTCCGTCGATCTCCAGCAGCAGACCAGCAGGCCGTGGCACACCAGCAGCTTCCCCTTGATCCACAGGCTGCCCCGGATCCCCTCCACGGCGACGCGACAGCGCACCAACAGCCGAATCCAGATCTGGACAGCAGCAGATCTGCACCTTCGGCAGCGAGCGAGCAGGCCGTTCTCCCGATCCACACCAGCCCATCGTCGGAGATTGGCACGGTGTCCTTCCCCAGCAACCTGGCCACCCTCCCATGCAGTCCGTTGGCGAGGACCGCACCACAGCGACCATGGCAGCGACTCGCCCGGCGACGCGCACAGTAGATCCAGATTCAGACCAGCAGCACAAGTAGCGGGCGAGCGGCAATTCCAGGCCCTTCCGGCGAGCGCGAGACCTCCAGATTTCAGCCAGGTCTTCCCCAGGACCCTGGCTACCGTCCTATGCAGTCCGACAGCGAAGAGCGGCGCCACGGCGACCGTGACGGCGACTCGCCCGGTAACGTGCAGGTTTCCCAATGTGAGTGTCTCTTCCTCCTTCTCTCTCTTATTAAGTGATTGCAGCTGTTATTTCATAAGTTATGTAATTGTTGAGTAGAATACTTAGATTATATGTTTATGTATGGAGATCGTTATGTTTGGAAGTGGATCATCATCTCTTTATTTTACATGTTGACTGTATAGTTATGGCATGCACTTTTGTATACATATCTATGATATTGGAACCCCATGATTATCACATGAGAGTTTAGATTATTAGTGTAGACAATGCATGTTGGAGCACATGTATGGATTGTAGAGAATACGGGAAGAAGAGTGGACTATCTCAGTTTTTAGTGCCCCGACAGAACCTGATTAGTCGACTAATACCCGATATTAGTCGACTAACCCCGTGCATTAGTCGACTACCCCTTGACCCTTAGTCGACTAATTAGCTTCCAGGAAACTATTGACTCTCTGTTTGTCCATCTGAATCCCTGCTAGTCGACTTGCTCCCTTTAGTAGTCGACTAATAACCTTAGTAGTCGACTACACTTTACCCTAGAGTCGGCTATACCCCCTTTAGAATGATGGTGGACTTCCTGTTATTTGCTGGAGCCTTCCTAGTCGACTACACCACCTGCTGTAGTCGACTGGTAACCCCTAGTCGACTTGCAATTAACCTCTAGTCGACTAACTTAGTCTGATTGCTGTGGTTGACTTTTTATTAGATTGTGGACCTTACCTTGACCTATGTTATTGGATATAGTTAGATGATCATGAATTTGAGGAATAGATATTAGTTGTGCTGTCTTGACTTGATAGATCTTAGATGCAGGTATCAATTATGTTGCCGAGTGTTGGAGTATTACGTTTGATATTAATAGGAGTGGTGGTTGTGAAGACTTGGGAATCAGATTTGAATGATAGAGGGTGAGAACTAAACCATGATTATTGATATATGTTGGAACGACAGTTTATTGTGTTAGATTGCTTGACATGAATTGATAAGTAAATGATCATGTGACTATTGGAATTATGAGTTGGTGGTAATGACTCGGATTGTTAGAAGCTAGAGTTCCAAGATAAATCAACTGATTGGATTATAGAGTATGATGAGTTGTTGGTATGACTCATGAGTGGACTTATTTAGATTGTGGTTTTGAGGATGTTTCATCTTTAGATATGATTTCGGTATCCATTAACTTGTTGATCTCGAGGACATGCCATGTACTACATGTATAGATATTGATTACTTCAGTTATTGGAAATAGAGTTGTTATGAGAGTGATTTCATTGACAATGATAACTATATTACATGTCCGGAGTTTTATGGCAACTTTTGGATCAACTTTACTTATTGGTGACTTTAAGAGTGATGTGTGGATGGTCTTGAGAATCTGAGTTTATAGTATACTTTGCTGGATTATTCTATTCTTGACAGTAGGTTATTACTCACCTTGTATATATATTGTTTACCTGTGAAACCTGACTGATTATTCTCTATATATATATCTACCTGGCAACTATCATGTTCATGTTACTGAATTTGCTGGGAAAATATTATTACACGGTAACAACACTCGCATGTTATACTTGTTACATATTCTTGTTATACCGGTATCCTGTTCATTGATATTATATATTCCTATTATGCCGGTATCATGTTCCTTGATATTTTATACTCCTGTTATACCGGTACCCTGACTATCACATGTTGATATTGTTACCGTGATTACCACTGAGTCATCCCAGTGATTTAAGTAACATGTATATTAAGTAATCTTGATAAACTAAAACATGATAACAAACAACTTGCACTGGGATTGGGGAGATTGATGGAGGAGACAGCGTCCGTATTTTGGTGGACCTAGGATTTAGGTTGCGCAGCCGAAAGAGGGTTCCACTGCAGGGTTCCCGTGGGGTGACTGGCACCCCGTCATGTTCCTGTTATACATGTTATACATGTACCTGTTCCTGTTTACATGTTCCTGACTACCTTGCGGTAGGTCCTGGTTCAGCGCCAGGAGTCTGGGCCGTGGTCCCGGGTATGCACGGGACCCACCTAAAGTATGGACAATGTCTCCAACCGATCAGTTTCAATAATTTAGGCATCGATTGGCATGTGTGGTAGGCGTAGTATGGGATGCGTCTATTACATGTGACAATTGGTGTTCGCTGACATAATTAATAATAAACTGTTGATGCTTTGTGACTGACTGTAATCACCTGGTTGTATATTTATATATCACTATGTTAGACTCATGATTATAACCATGACCAGATTATCATGACCAGGATCAAACTTATGACCAGACTTGGATATCAGCCTAGTGACATGTGATAGGTTACCTATTGTGACAGCAGTTGCTTGCTTACTATTGATCAGTTGTTGCCTATCTTTATTCGTGTTGTTATTATGTTTATTATAGTTCTTTTATTTATCTGTTATATGGTCTCTTTTATCTGCAGTTGCTCTTATTACTAATTATGCACATTGTTTCTTCTGCACGAGCTTTTTTCCTTTTACACACACACTCAATGGTCGCGTTCTGACGACCCTGGATTTGCACGTCCAGATATTGGACGGTTTGTTTCTGTTGTGCAGGTGTTCAATGAGACTGTCCATAATGCGAGGTGCTTGAGTCCCTCTCTGTTCTGGTATCCTCATTTCTGTTATATTCCTGTTACTTTTATGATTTTACCTTTATCGCTTTCAGCTGCCATTTTCTTGTCATTATTCATCTGCTATCATTGTGATTGTCATGGATATGTATTATTGCAGTGATCGATGATTATTATGTTTCAGATTTATAGCTTGTTCAGGTTACAATTTAGGCTTAGCGTATATATGTGGGGTATTTTTCTCGCGTATATACGTTGCCATAACGTCTCCGTATCTTTAGGATCGGGGCGTTACAGAGTGGTATCAGAGCCTAGGTTCGACATAAAAGAGAACCTAGTTCCCACCTGTAACCTGAGACAGTTATGTTGACACTGCAATATACATATACTATTCACGTGATAATATTGACTCCATTTGGAATTGATCGTCCTCCCTTTGGAATTCCATTCTTGATCTGTTGATATCCATGATTTCAACACTTCAATTAGAGTGATTGGATGTCCATCTTGATTTCATCCTTCCTTCCTATCCATTCCTCCTGATCCTATCCCTTGAGATTGATCACTCCATTCTGAAGCCGGTACCAGAAATCAGAGCGCGCAGCGGAAGCGTAGCGGAATCATGATGTACTCAGAAGCGACGTGAAAGCTTGTTGGTTTTCTCCCTTGATTCTGTATTTTTATATTCCCCGCTTTATTGAAATTTCGAGGACGAAATTTTTATTAAGGTGGGTAGAATGTAATATCCCCTATCTAATTATACTGTATCTTTGTTTTCCTAAAGTATTTATTTTAATTTACAAATTCTTTTATCAACTTAATTTATTATTTTCCTTCTTGTGATTATTATTAATACTATTATTAGTTGCTATTGTTACTGTTATTTATTATTATTACTAGTGTTAGTATTATTTATTTTGATATTAGTATTAATGTTAATACTAATCTTGGTGGTGGTGGTGGTGTTCTTCTTGTTAGCCTTGACCCAATACCCGCTAGCCTAAACCCAACACCCATTCTTCTATTGGATCCCAACCAGTTGGCTTATGCCCACTACCCTCAAACCCAATACCCTATATTTATCATTGGAGCCTAACCCGCAACCGTTGTCTAAACCCAAACCCATTAACCCATACCCATACTCAACCCAATACCCACTCTATATATAATCTCCTCATGATCTTAACCTAAACCTAAACCTAATTACTTCTCCTAATCCCAACAACACAGCCGTCCCTTCCTCTTCTCCTTGCCACAACCAGCAGATCCAACGCAACCTACAACAGCCCTGCGCCCTTTCTCCTTGCCCTTGCAGCCGAGAGCCCTTCCAGGCCTCCCTCTCTTCTCTGTCAACAAGCCGAGCCACCTCCTTCTCCCCTCTTTGATCTGGCCGAGCACCCCACCTCCACCCACTGATGGCTGCCCCCCTCCTTGCAGCCGAACACCAGCAGCCCAGATCTGCAGACTCTTCTCCCGCGCTGCACAGATCAGCGACACGGCAGCGACAACCGCTCCGTCGATCTCCAGCAGCAGCAGACCAGCAGGCCGTGGCACACCAGCAGCTTCCCCTTGATCCACAGGCTGCCCCGGATCCCCTCCACGGCGACGCGACAGCGCACCAACAGCCGAATCCAGATCTGGACAGCAGCAGATCTGCACCTTCGGCAGCGAGCGAGCAGGCCGTTCTCCCGATCCACGCCAGCCCATCGGCGGAGATCGGCACGGTGGCCTTCCCCAGCAACCTGGCCACCCTCCCATGCAGTCCGTTGGCGAGGAACCGCACCACAGCGACTCGCCCGGCGACGCGCACAGCAGATCCAAATTCAGACCCAGCACAAGCAGCGGGCGAGCGGCGATTCCAGGCCCTTCCGGCGAGCGCGAGACCTCCAGATTTTAGCCAGGTCTTCCCTAGGACCCTGGCTACCGTCTTATGCAGTCCGACAGCGAAGAGCGGCGCCACGGCGACCGTGACGGCGACTCGCCCGGTAACGTGCAGGTTTCCCAATGTGAGTGTCTCTTCCTCCTTCTCTCTCTTATTAAGTGATTGCAGCTGTTATTTCATAAGTTATGTAATTGTTGAGTAGAATACTTAGATTATATGTTTATGTATGGAGATCGTTATGTTTGGAAGTGGATCATCACCTCTTTATTTTACATGTTGACTGTATAGTTATGGCATGCACTTTTGTATACATATCTATGATATTGGAACCCCATGATTATCACATGAGAGTTTAGATTATTAGTGTAGACAATGCATGTTGGAGCACATGTATGGATTGTAGAGAATATGGGAAGAAGAGTGGACTATCTCAGTTTTTAGTGCCCCGACAGAACCTGATTAGTCGACTAATACCCGATATTAGTCGACTAACCCCGTGTATTAGTCGACTACCCCTTGACCCTTAGTCGACTAATTTAGCTTCCAGGAAACTATTGACTCTCTGTTTGTCCATCTGAATCCCTGCTAGTCGACTTGCTCCCTTTAGTAGTCGACTAATAACCTTAGTAGTCGACTACACTTTACCCTAGAGTCGACTATACCCCCTTTAGAATGATGGTGGACTTCCTGTTATTTGCTGGAGCCTTCCCTAGTCGACTACACCACCTGCTGTAGTCGACTGGTAACCCTAGTCGACTTGCAATTAACCTCTAGTCGACTAACTTAGTCTGATTGCTGTGGTTGACTTTTTATTGGATTGTGGACCTTACCTTGACCTATGTTATTGGATATAGTTAAATGATCATGAATTTGAGGAATAGATATTAGTTGTGCTGTCTTGACTTGATAGATCTTAGATGCAGGTATCAATTATGTTGCCGAGTGTTGGAGTATTACGTTTGTAACGCCCCGATCCCGGCGATACGGGGACGTCACTGCGACGTATATACGTAGGTCAGAACTACCCTCCCGTATATACGCTAAGCATCAGTACAGACAAGAATCAGAGTACGGAAGCATATGGTGCATTATACATTCCAACACATATATATACAATCACAGAGTTATCACCAGAGGTGATGAATATTACAATAATAATACATCACAGATATGCGCAAATGCGAGAATACAAAAGATATACATATATGAACAGTATAAAAGGGTGTCCACATACATGTATACAAGGAATGTACAAGTATGAATAGAAAAAGGGCACTCACGAGTTTGCTAAGAGGAAACTCGAGAGGCATACAGGGGGGTCTGGAAGGATGTGGCCCTGGACGGTCGGCTGGAGATCCACGCTACCGCTGCGCTACTCTGAGCAGTAACGGTGAGAATCCACACGCTCCGGGCTCCATGACCTGGACATAAGAATCCAGGGGAGTCAGTGAAACTCCCCAGGCGAGTAGGATATGATGCCAGGTGGCGAGCCAGGATGAGTACAAGTGTCAAGTACCGAAGACAAGAGGGTTAGAACACAAGTGAAATATATATGAACAAGTATAACATAATATCCATAAAACAGGAAATCCAAGGTAAAGCTGATCATAAGCAAAAGTGATCGTATACGCTTAAGTCACGGTCCCATGAGACTAATACATCGAAGGAATAATCCAAACAAGGAAACCCTCATCTATATACCTTTATCTCATGCCACCGAAAATCCAAGCGTATAGAATCAGAGTTGCCAAGTAGTCATAACAAGAATACATAACAGATGTGACAAGAGTGCATAACAGGTATCAAAACAGGAATCATAACAGTAATCATAACTGGGGTCACAGGAAACACCTATTATTATTATTACTCGTCCGACCCATATATCTCGGTATGTGACCTGGTGTACGGCCAACCCACATACATCCATATATAAGCAAGTCGAGGTTGTTAACGGAAGTAGATGGAGAACTGATAGAACTTCTTATAGTGGTTTCCATACACCTGGAACCGGCTTTGGAGGCCCAAAGTCCCCCTATTCAGTAATTCAGATTCACTACCGCCAGTACATATATATATGTATATATACATACTTTTATACCCCACCACTATAAGCAAGATATCATTCCGGCATCCATCACTTCCTCCATACCCATACAAGTTGTCCTTTTTATAGCTTATGAACATAATTATCAGATTTCGGGAATGAGCAATATCATAACAGTAATACATAACAGTGATCAGTACATAACAGTAATCAGGTACTACATTCCCTCTACCGTGATAATTATAAGAATCGGTGTATCATGCTTGGTGTCAAGAGATAGCATGATAAATGGTGATGTATATCAAGTAACATGCATAACAATGGATCGATATAGTCCGGATCAGTCATGACATAACAAGAGGGTCTAGCAAGGTAGTGGCATGCCAGGTAGTCAGGTGATAACATACTGAAAGTTAGGTGATATACATGTGTTAAAAGGGAGCATACAACTAACAAGTCTAAAGCAATGACAAGTAGTAACATGGAAGTGACTCAAAGCCCAACGACCACGAAGGGTCGGCCACGCATGGTATACGATAAAGAAGCAAGCATATCATAAGCATGGTATAAGCACAAGATGAAGCTACCATAATACAAGCAATGTAGTGCAATACATGAATATGGAAATAAGAAGCGAAATACTTATCGACCGATGAAACGGGAAACTCAAATAGAGGCGAGACTACTCGCATACAAGAAAGTAGCGAGTGAGAATACTCGCCTAAACCTCAAAGCGCCGAAAGATCCGAAATCCACGAAATCCGGGGCACGCCATAAACTATGATATATATATGTAGAGTGAAGAGGAGAGAGAAAGAGAGAAGTGAAGATGATGTTAGTCAAGATACAAGTCAAGAAGTATAATATACAACATATAAACCAAGTATAAGATCCAAGTTTGAGAAGGTAAATAACTGTAACAAACAGACAGAATTAGTCGACTAGGGTAGGATGAGTAGTCGACTAATAAAGGGGTTAGTCGACTAACAGTCTGGTATAGTCGACTAATACTGGGTTCCAGAGAGTTGATATTCTGATTCAGGAAAAGTTAGTCGACTAGGGTCATAGGGGTAGTCGACTAACAGACATGACAAGTCGACTGATAGTTAGGCTAAGTCGACTAATACTGTGATACAGAGAGTTAAGGTTTCTGGTCCAGGAAGGGTTAGTCGACTAGGGTCAAGGGTGTAGTCGACTAAGGGCCTCTAGTCGACTAGGAACTAAGGTAAGTCGACTAATACTGTGTTTCCAGAAAAGGTTAAGTTTTAGCTAAGGGTTTCTAGTCGACTAGGTTCTAGGTCAAGTCGACTAATCGACTAGAAACAGTAAACAGAACAGATTTTCTAGGGTTTGGGTTTGATGGCTAAATAATCATGGATTGAAGACACAAATCAACAAGAATAAGCAAACATAAGTAGATTAAGAGTTGTACAAGTCTTGGTGAGGGAAATTACCTACCAAAAGGAGTGGTTGATGATGGAAAAGAGAGTGGAGACGTTGGTGGAGTTGATGAAGTTGTTGGAGTTGATGACCTTGTGGTGGCTTCCCATGGAGATGAAGGAGGAAGAAGATGAAGGAGAGAAGTTGGAGTAGGTGGGGTGGTGGAGATGAAGGTTAGGGTTTTGGTGAAGGTGAAGGCTTCTCTTTTGAGAAGTGAAGAAGAGAAAAAGAGAAGTGAAGAAAAATGAAATAGAATGTAAAGGAAAAGCATTTATATGTTTTGGATTTTTTGAAGGGATGCAAATCAAATGGAAGTGAGGGGGTTTTGTGTAAAAAGAAGGGGGGTGAGGTGTCTCTCAAGTGGACACTTGGCCGCCATGAGAGAGGGTGAGGTGGAGTGATAATAATGAGGAAGTAGGTGGGAGTTGGTGGAGTTTATGGAATTTAGAATTTTGGAAAATAGGAAAAGTGTGTGGTGGAAGTTAAAGGAAGGAAAGAAAGAAAATAGGAAATGGGAAAGAAAATGGAAAAAGGAAGGAATACTCTTGGAATGGAAAATGAAAATAATGGAAGTGGCGGATTCCCGGGATTCAGTTGCGGATGCGGAAATCTTCCGGGAAAATACCGGAATCGTCCGAATTTCAAGTATCTCGGAACGACCCGAAATAATTACCAAAAGTCAATAATAATATATAAAGACCAATAGTGAAATCCGTTTGAAGAAATACTTTATAGTTTTAAAACTAAAAATCCCGGAATCAGTTATCTACTGACTCCGATGGAATTTTCATAAAATCATAAAATCCTCAGAAAAAGAATGTAGGTAGAAAATATGATTCTAAGGAATAAAGCCTAAAGGACCATCATGAAATTCCAAACTGTTTGAGAATTAAAAATCCAGGAATCGGTCAGCGGCACTGGCCGACACCGGTTTTGAAGACTTTCATTTTAATTCCAGAAAAATCTAGAAAATCATAGAAAATCTAATATATTGGAAAATAATATTTGAAACTGAAATCGGTCAAATCTAATCACCGGAAAGGCCAAATCGAATCATATACTATAATCGGGTCTTCGGTTCAGACTAGGGCTGACTCCGAATCCACGAATCCAAATCCAAGACAAAACAATCATATAAGGAATTCATAATACAGAATAAATACAGGAAGTAAATTGAAAAAATACGATCGAAAATCTGAATACGCAACTAAGTACGTATTCCGGGAACGGGGTATTACAATCCACCCACCTTACAAAAATTGCGTCCTCGCAATTTCGTTAAGGGGTAAATTGAATACAAGGGGACAGCGGTGGAATTTATACCAATTAAGATATGAAGCACTATAGGTAGGGCTCTCAAGTCAACTGAATAATAATCATACTCTGCATTTCCGGCTGATGATGTCGTGGCTGTGTAATAAATCTTTAGAATAATGCTGAATAATACTGATGATGTCGTGGCTGTGAAATAAATGAATACTGATGATGTCGTGGCTGTGTAATAAAGAAAACCCCGAAAATCCTGAGCATAATAAAGAAGACCAATATTAAGAGTCCGACTGCTGTCCTCTGAAAGATAGCCAGATCAAGATCGATCTGGAGAATACCAAGCTTCATCAAGTTGGCCGAAGAGATCACATAATAGCTTCATTCTGAACCAGCCACTACCTCTCTAGTCTAGTCATATCTTAAAATAGTATAAGGATTCATAAAACCAAAACAGGGAAGGGATAGGAGGAATTAGGAATCAAAGGAAAGATAGTCAAGAATAGATAACTCTGCACTTGTAGTTGGAATGTATAACCAAGACTCATGTATTCCAGTTGCAAATTTCATTACCATTAATTTGCCCTCTGGACGTACTGAGGAAGTTAGAGCCTAAGCTCTGATACCAACCTGTAACGCCCCGATCCCGGCGATACGGGGACGTCACTGCGACGTATATACGTAGGTCAGAACTACCCTCCCGTATATACGCTAAGCATCAGTACAGACAAGAATCAGAGTACGGAAGCATATGGTGCATTATACATTCCAACACATATATATATACAATCACAGAGTTATCACCAGAGGTGATGAATATTACAATAATAATACATCACAGATATGCGCAAATGCGAGAATACAAAAGATATACATATATGAACAGTATAAAAGGGTGTCCACATACATGTATACAAGGAATGTACAAGTATGAATAGAAAAAGGGCACTCACGAGTTTGCTAAGAGGAAACTCGAGAGGCATACAGGGGGGTCTGGAAGGATGTGGCCCTGGACGGTCGGCTGGAGATCCACGCTACCGCTGCGCTACTCTGAGCAGTAACGGTGAGAATCCACACGCTCCGGGCTCCATGACCTGGACATAAGAATCCAGGGGAGTCAGTGAAACTCCCCAGGCGAGTAGGATATGATGCCAGGTGGCGAGCCAGGATGAGTACAAGTGTCAAGTACCGAAGACAAGAGGGTTAGAACACAAGTGAAATATATATGAACAAGTATAACATAATATCCATAAAACAGGAAATCCAAGGTAAAGCTGATCATAAGCAAAAGTGATCGTATACGCTTAAGTCACGGTCCCATGAGACTAATACATCGAAGGAATAATCCAAACAAGGAAACCCTCATCTATATACCTTTATCTCATGCCACCGAAAATCCAAGCGTATAGAATCAGAGTTGCCAAGTAGTCATAACAAGAATACATAACAGATGTGACAAGAGTGCATAACAGGTATCAAAACAGGAATCATAACAGTAATCATAACTGGGGTCACAGGAAACACCTATTATTATTATTACTCGTCCGACCCATATATCTCGGTATGTGACCTGGTGTACGGCCAACCCACATACATCCATATATAAGCAAGTCGAGGGTTGTTAACGGAAGTATATGGAGAACTGATAGAACTTCTTATAGTGGTTTCCATACACCTGGAACCGGCTTTGGAGGCCCAAAGTCCCCCTATTCAGTAATTCAGATTCACTACCGCCAGTACATATATATATGTATATATACATACTTTTATACCCCACCACTATAAGCAAGATATCATTCCGGCATCCATCACTTCCTCCCATACCCATACAAGTTGTCCTTTTTATAGCTTATGAACATAATTATCAGATTTCGGGAATGAGCAATATCATAACAGTAATACATAACAGTGATCAGTACATAACAGTAATCAGGTACTACATTCCCTCTACCGTGATAATTATAAGAATCGGTGTATCATGCTTGGTGTCAAGAGATAGCATGATAAATGGTGATGTATATCAAGTAACATGCATAACAATGGATCGATATAGTCCGGATCAGTCATGACATAACAAGAGGGTCTAGCAAGGTAGTGGCATGCCAGGTAGTCAGGTGATAACATACTGAAAGTTAGGTGATATACATGTGTTAAAAGGGAGCATACAACTAACAAGTCTAAAGCAATGACAAGTAGTAACATGGAAGTGACTCAAAGCCCAACGACCACGAAGGGTCGGCCACGCATGGTATACGATAAAGAAGCAAGCATATCATAAGCATGGTATAAGCACAAGATGAAGCTACCATAATACAAGCAATGTAGTGCAATACATGAATATGGAAATAAGAAGCGAAATACTTATCGACCGATGAAACGGGAAACTCAAATAGAGGCGAGACTACTCGCATACAAGAAAGTAGCGAGTGAGAATACTCGCCTAAACCTCAAAGCGCCGAAAGATCCGAAATCCACGAAATCCGGGGCACGCCATAAACTATGATATATATATGTAGAGTGAAGAGGAGAGAGAAAGAGAGAAGTGAAGATGATGTTAGTCAAGATACAAGTCAAGAAGTATAATATACAACATATAAACCAAGTATAAGATCCAAGTTTGAGAAGGTAAATAACTGTAACAAACAGACAGAATTAGTCGACTAGGGTAGGATGAGTAGTCGACTAATAAAGGGGTTAGTCGACTAACAGTCTGGTATAGTCGACTAATACTGGGTTCCAGAGAGTTGATATTCTGATTCAGGAAAAGTTAGTCGACTAGGGTCATAGGGGTAGTCGACTAACAGACATGACAAGTCGACTGATAGTTAGGCTAAGTCGACTAATACTGTGATACAGAGAGTTAAGGTTTCTGGTCCAGGAAGGGTTAGTCGACTAGGGTCAAGGGTGTAGTCGACTAAGGGCCTCTAGTCGACTAGGAACTAAGGTAAGTCGACTAATACTGTGTTTCCAGAAAAGGTTAAGTTTTAGCTAAGGGTTTCTAGTCGACTAGGTTCTAGGTCAAGTCGACTAATCGACTAGAAACAGTAAACAGAACAGATTTTCTAGGGTTTGGGTTTGATGGCTAAATAATCATGGATTGAAGACACAAATCAACAAGAATAAGCAAACATAAGTAGATTAAGAGTTGTACAAGTCTTGGTGAGGGAAATTACCTACCAAAAGGAGTGGTTGATGATGGAAAAGAGAGTGGAGACGTTGGTGGAGTTGATGAAGTTGTTGGAGTTGATGACCTTGTGGTGGCTTCCCATGGAGATGAAGGAGGAAGAAGATGAAGGAGAGAAGTTGGAGTAGGTGGGGTGGTGGAGATGAAGGTTAGGGTTTTGGTGAAGGTGAAGGCTTCTCTTTTGAGAAGTGAAGAAGAGAAAAAGAGAAGTGAAGAAAAAATGAAATAGAATGTAAAGGAAAAGCATTTATATGTTTTGGATTTTTTGAAGGGGATGCAAATCAAATGGAAGTGAGGGGGTTTTGTGTAAAAAGAAGGGGGGTGAGGTGTCTCTCAAGTGGACACTTGGCCGGCCATGAGAGAGGGTGAGGTGGAGTGATAATAATGAGGAAGTAGGTGGGAGTTGGTGGAGTTTATGGAATTTAGAATTTTGGAAAATAGGAAAAGTGTGTGGTGGAAGTTAAAGGAAAGGAAAGAAAGAAAATAGGAAATGGGAAAGAAAATGGAAAAAGGGAAGGAATACTCTTGGAATGGAAAATGAAAATAATGGAAGTGGCGGATTCCCGGGATTCAGTTGCGGATGCGGAAATCTTCCGGGAAAATACCGGAATCGTCCGAATTTCAAGTATCTCGGAACGACCCGAAATAATTACCAAAAGTCAATAATAATATATAAAGACCAATAGTGAAATCCGTTTGAAGAAATACTTTATAGTTTTAAAACTAAAAATCCCGGAATCAGTTATCTACTGACTCCGATGAAATTTTCATAAAATCATAAAATCCTCAGAAAAAGAATGTAGGTAGAAAATATGATTCTAAGGAATAAAGCCTAAAGGACCATCATGAAATTCCAAACTGTTTGAGAATTAAAATCCAGGAATCGGTCAGCGGCACTGGCCGACACCGGTTTTGAAGACTTTCATTTTAATTCCAGAAAAATCTAGAAAATCATAGAAAATCTAATATATTGGAAAATAATATTTGAAACTGAAATCGGTCAAATCTAATCACCGGAAAGGCCAAATCGAATCATATACTATAATCGGGTCTTCGGTTCAGACTAGGGCTGACTCCGAATCCACGAATCCAAATCCAAGACAAAACAATCATATAAGGAATTCATAATACAGAATAAATACAGGAAGTAAATTGAAAAAATACGATCGAAAATCTGAATACGCAACTAAGTACGTATTCCGGGAACGGGGTATTACAATCCACCCACCTTACAAAAAATTGCGTCCTCGCAATTTCGTTAAGGGGTAAATTGAATACAAGGGGACAGCGGTGGAATTTATACCAATTAAGATATGAAGCACTATAGGTAGGGCTCTCAAGTCAACTGAATAATAATCATACTCTGCATTTCCGGCTGATGATGTCGTGGCTGTGTAATAAATCTTTAGAATAATGCTGAATAATACTGATGATGTCGTGGCTGTGAAATAAATGAATACTGATGATGTCGTGGCTGTGTAATAAAGAAAACCCCGAAAATCCTGAGCATAATAAAGAAGACCAATAATTAAGAGTCCGACTGCTGTCCTCTGAAAGATAGCCAGATCAAGATCGATCTGGAGAATACCAAGCTTCATCAAGTTGGCCGAAGAGATCACATAATAGCTTCATTCTGAACCAGCCACTACCTCTCTAGTCTAGTCATATCTTAAAATAGTATAAGGATTCATAAACCAAAACAGGGAAGGGATAGGAGGAATTAGGAATCAAAGGAAAGATAGTCAAGAATAGATAACTCTGCACTTGTAGTTGGAATGTATAACCAAGACTCATGTATTCCAGTTGCAAATTTCATTACCATTAATTTGCCCTCTGGACGTACTGAGGAAGTTAGAGCCTAAGCTCTGATACCAACCTGTAACGCCCCGATCCCGGCGATACGGGGACGTCACTGCGACGTATATACGTAGGTCAGAACTACCCTCCCGTATATACGCTAAGCATCAGTACAGACAAGAATCAGAGTACGGAAGCATATGGTGCATTATACATTCCAACACATATATATATACAATCACAGAGTTATCACCAGAGGTGATGAATATTACAATAATAATACATCACAGATATGCGCAAATGCGAGAATACAAAAGATATACATATATGAACAGTATAAAAGGGTGTCCACATACATGTATACAAGGAATGTACAAGTATGAATAGAAAAAGGGCACTCACGAGTTTGCTAAGAGGAAACTCGAGAGGCATACAGGGGGGTCTGGAAGGATGTGGCCCTGGACGGTCGGCTGGAGATCCACGCTACCGCTGCGCTACTCTGAGCAGTAACGGTGAGAATCCACACGCTCCGGGCTCCATGACCTGGACATAAGAATCCAGGGGAGTCAGTGAAACTCCCCAGGCGAGTAGGATATGATGCCAGGTGGCGAGCCAGGATGAGTACAAGTGTCAAGTACCGAAGACAAGAGGGTTAGAACACAAGTGAAATATATATGAACAAGTATAACATAATATCCATAAAACAGGAAATCCAAGGTAAAGCTGATCATAAGCAAAAGTGATCGTATACGCTTAAGTCACGGTCCCATGAGACTAATACATCGAAGGAATAATCCAAACAAGGAAACCCTCATCTATATACCTTTATCTCATGCCACCGAAAATCCAAGCGTATAGAATCAGAGTTGCCAAGTAGTCATAACAAGAATACATAACAGATGTGACAAGAGTGCATAACAGGTATCAAAACAGGAATCATAACAGTAATCATAACTGGGGTCACAGGAAACACCTATTATTATTATTACTCGTCCGACCCATATATCTCGGTATGTGACCTGGTGTACGGCCAACCCACATACATCCATATATAAGCAAGTCGAGGGTTGTTAACGGAAGTAGATGGAGAACTGATAGAACTTCTTATAGTGGTTTCCATACACCTGGAACCGGCTTTGGAGGCCCAAAGTCCCCCTATTCAGTAATTCAGATTCACTACCGCCAGTACATATATATATGTATATATACATACTTTTATACCCCACCACTATAAGCAAGATATCATTCCGGCATCCATCACTTCCTCCCATACCCATACAAGTTGTCCTTTTTATAGCTTATGAACATAATTATCAGATTTCGGGAATGAGCAATATCATAACAGTAATACATAACAGTGATCAGTACATAACAGTAATCAGGTACTACATTCCCTCTACCGTGATAATTATAAGAATCGGTGTATCATGCTTGGTGTCAAGAGATAGCATGATAAATGGTGATGTATATCAAGTAACATGCATAACAATGGATCGATATAGTCCGGATCAGTCATGACATAACAAGAGGGTCTAGCAAGGTAGTGGCATGCCAGGTAGTCAGGTGATAACATACTGAAAGTTAGGTGATATACATGTGTTAAAAGGGAGCATACAACTAACAAGTCTAAAGCAATGACAAGTAGTAACATGGAAGTGACTCAAAGCCCAACGACCACGAAGGGTCGGCCACGCATGGTATACGATAAAGAAGCAAGCATATCATAAGCATGGTATAAGCACAAGATGAAGCTACCATAATACAAGCAATGTAGTGCAATACATGAATATGGAAATAAGAAGCGAAATACTTATCGACCGATGAAACGGGAAACTCAAATAGAGGCGAGACTACTCGCATACAAGAAAGTAGCGAGTGAGAATACTCGCCTAAACCTCAAAGCGCCGAAAGATCCGAAATCCACGAAATCCGGGGCACGCCATAAACTATGATATATATATGTAGAGTGAAGAGGAGAGAGAAAGAGAGAAGTGAAGATGATGTTAGTCAAGATACAAGTCAAGAAGTATAATATACAACATATAAACCAAGTATAAGATCCAAGTTTGAGAAGGTAAATAACTGTAACAAACAGACAGAATTAGTCGACTAGGGTAGGATGAGTAGTCGACTAATAAAGGGGTTAGTCGACTAACAGTCTGGTATAGTCGACTAATACTGGGTTCCAGAGAGTTGATATTCTGATTCAGGAAAAGTTAGTCGACTAGGGTCATAGGGGTAGTCGACTAACAGACATGACAAGTCGACTGATAGTTAGGCTAAGTCGACTAATACTGTGATACAGAGAGTTAAGGTTTCTGGTCCAGGAAGGGTTAGTCGACTAGGGTCAAGGGTGTAGTCGACTAAGGGCCTCTAGTCGACTAGGAACTAAGGTAAGTCGACTAATACTGTGTTTCCAGAAAAGGTTAAGTTTAGCTAAGGGTTTCTAGTCGACTAGGTTCTAGGTCAAGTCGACTAATCGACTAGAAACAGTAAACAGAACAGATTTTCTAGGGTTTGGGTTTGATGGCTAAATAATCATGGATTGAAGACACAAATCAACAAGAATAAGCAAACATAAGTAGATTAAGAGTTGTACAAGTCTTGGTGAGGGAAATTACCTACCAAAAGGAGTGGTTGATGATGGAAAAGAGAGTGGAGACGTTGGTGGAGTTGATGAAGTTGTTGGAGTTGATGACCTTGTGGTGGCTTCCCATGGAGATGAAGGAGGAAGAAGATGAAGGAGAGAAGTTGGAGTAGGTGGGGTGGTGGAGATGAAGGTTAGGGTTTTGGTGAAGGTGAAGGCTTCTCTTTTGAGAAGTGAAGAAGAGAAAAAGAGAAGTGAAGAAAAAATGAAATAGAATGTAAAGGAAAAGCATTTATATGTTTTGGATTTTTTGAAGGGGATGCAAATCAAATGGAAGTGAGGGGGTTTTGTGTAAAAAGAAGGGGGGTGAGGTGTCTCTCAAGTGGACACTTGGCCGGCCATGAGAGAGGGTGAGGTGGAGTGATAATAATGAGGAAGTAGGTGGGAGTTGGTGGAGTTTATGGAATTTAGAATTTTGGAAAATAGGAAAAGTGTGTGGTGGAAGTTAAAGGAAAGGAAAGAAAGAAAATAGGAAATGGGAAAGAAAATGGAAAAAGGGAAGGAATACTCTTGGAATGGAAAATGAAAATAATGGAAGTGGCGGATTCCGGGATTCAGTTGCGGATGCGGAAATCTTCCGGGAAAATACCGGAATCGTCCGAATTTCAAGTATCTCGGAACGACCCGAAATAATTACCAAAAGTCAATAATAATATATAAAGACCAATAGTGAAATCCGTTTGAAGAAATACTTTATAGTTTTAAAACTAAAAATCCCGGAATCAGTTATCTACTGACTCCGATGGAATTTTCATAAAATCATAAAATCCTCAGAAAAAGAATGTAGGTAGAAAATATGATTCTAAGGAATAAAGCCTAAAGGACCATCATGAAATTCCAAACTGTTTGAGAATTAAAAATCCAGGAATCGGTCAGCGGCACTGGCCGACACCGGTTTTGAAGACTTTCATTTTAATTCCAGAAAAATCTAGAAAATCATAGAAAATCTAATATATTGGAAAATAATATTTGAAACTGAAATCGGTCAAATCTAATCACCGGAAAGGCCAAATCGAATCATATACTATAATCGGGTCTTCGGTTCAGACTAGGGCTGACTCCGAATCCACGAATCCAAATCCAAGACAAAACAATCATATAAGGAATTCATAATACAGAATAAATACAGGAAGTAAATTGAAAAAATACGATCGAAAATCTGAATACGCAACTAAGTACGTATTCCGGGAACGGGGTATTACAATCCACCCACCTTACAAAAAATTGCGTCCTCGCAATTTCGTTAAGGGGTAAATTGAATACAAGGGGACAGCGGTGGAATTTATACCAATTAAGATATGAAGCACTATAGGTAGGGCTCTCAAGTCAACTGAATAATAATCATACTCTGCATTTCCGGCTGATGATGTCGTGGCTGTGTAATAAATCTTTAGAATAATGCTGAATAATACTGATGATGTCGTGGCTGTGAAATAAATGAATACTGATGATGTCGTGGCTGTGTAATAAAGAAAACCCCGAAAATCCTGAGCATAATAAAGAAGACCAATAATTAAGAGTCCGACTGCTGTCCTCTGAAAGATAGCCAGATCAAGATCGATCTGGAGAATACCAAGCTTCATCAAGTTGGCCGAAGAGATCACATAATAGCTTCATTCTGAACCAGCCACTACCTCTCTAGTCTAGTCATATCTTAAAATAGTATAAGGATTCATAAAACCAAAACAGGGAAGGGATAGGAGGAATTAGGAATCAAAGGAAAGATAGTCAAGAATAGATAACTCTGCACTTGTAGTTGGAATGTATAACCAAGACTCATGTATTCCAGTTGCAAATTTCATTACCATTAATTTGCCCTCTGGACGTACTGAGGAAGTTAGAGCCTAAGCTCTGATACCAACCTGTAACGCCCCGATCCCGGCGATACGGGGACGTCACTGTGACGTATATACGTAGGTCAGAACTACCCTCCCGTATATACGCTAAGCATCAGTACAGACAAGAATCAGAGTACGGAAGCATATGGTGCATTATACATTCCAACACATATATATATACAATCACAGAGTTATCACCAGAGGTGATGAATATTACAATAATAATACATCACAGATATGCGCAAATGCGAGAATACAAAAGATATACATATATGAACAGTATAAAAGGGTGTCCACATACATGTATACAAGGAATGTACAAGTATGAATAGAAAAAGGGCACTCACGAGTTTGCTAAGAGGAAACTCGAGAGGCATACAGGGGGGTCTGGAAGGATGTGGCCCTGGACGGTCGGCTGGAGATCCACGCTACCGCTGCGCTACTCTGAGCAGTAACGGTGAGAATCCACACGCTCCGGGCTCCATGACCTGGACATAAGAATCCAGGGGAGTCAGTGAAACTCCCCAGGCGAGTAGGATATGATGCCAGGTGGCGAGCCAGGATGAGTACAAGTGTCAAGTACCGAAGACAAGAGGGTTAGAACACAAGTGAAATATATATGAACAAGTATAACATAATATCCATAAAACAGGAAATCCAAGGTAAAGCTGATCATAAGCAAAAGTGATCGTATACGCTTAAGTCACGGTCCCATGAGACTAATACATCGAAGGAATAATCCAAACAAGGAAACCCTCATCTATATACCTTTATCTCATGCCACCGAAAATCCAAGCGTATAGAATCAGAGTTGCCAAGTAGTCATAACAAGAATACATAACAGATGTGACAAGAGTGCATAACAGGTATCAAAACAGGAATCATAACAGTAATCATAACTGGGGTCACAGGAAACACCTATTATTATTATTACTCGTCCGACCCATATATCTCGGTATGTGACCTGGTGTACGGCCAACCCACATACATCCATATATAAGCAAGTCGAGGGTTGTTAACGGAAGTATATGGAGAACTGATAGAACTTCTTATAGTGGTTTCCATACACCTGGAACCGGCTTTGGAGGCCCAAAGTCCCCCTATTCAGTAATTCAGATTCACTACCGCCAGTACATATATATATGTATATATACATACTTTTATACCCCACCACTATAAGCAAGATATCATTCCGGCATCCATCACTTCCTCCCATACCCATACAAGTTGTCCTTTTTATAGCTTATGAACATAATTATCAGATTTCGGGAATGAGCAATATCATAACAGTAATACATAACAGTGATCAGTACATAACAGTAATCAGGTACTACATTCCCTCTACCGTGATAATTATAAGAATCGGTGTATCATGCTTGGTGTCAAGAGATAGCATGATAAATGGTGATGTATATCAAGTAACATGCATAACAATGGATCGATATAGTCCGGATCAGTCATGACATAACAAGAGGGTCTAGCAAGGTAGTGGCATGCCAGGTAGTCAGGTGATAACATACTGAAAGTTAGGTGATATACATGTGTTAAAAGGGAGCATACAACTAACAAGTCTAAAGCAATGACAAGTAGTAACATGGAAGTGACTCAAAGCCCAACGACCACGAAGGGTCGGCCACGCATGGTATACGATAAAGAAGCAAGCATATCATAAGCATGGTATAAGCACAAGATGAAGCTACCATAATACAAGCAATGTAGTGCAATACATGAATATGGAAATAAGAAGCGAAATACTTATCGACCGATGAAACGGGAAACTCAAATAGAGGCGAGACTACTCGCATACAAGAAAGTAGCGAGTGAGAATACTCGCCTAAACCTCAAAGCGCCGAAAGATCCGAAATCCACGAAATCCGGGGCACGCCATAAACTATGATATATATATGTAGAGTGAAGAGGAGAGAGAAAGAGAGAAGTGAAGATGATGTTAGTCAAGATACAAGTCAAGAAGTATAATATACAACATAAACCAAGTATAAGATCCAAGTTTGAGAAGGTAAATAACTGTAACAAACAGACAGAATTAGTCGACTAGGGTAGGATGAGTAGTCGACTAATAAAGGGGTTAGTCGACTAACAGTCTGGTATAGTCGACTAATACTGGGTTCCAGAGAGTTGATATTCTGATTCAGGAAAAGTTAGTCGACTAGGGTCATAGGGGTAGTCGACTAACAGACATGACAAGTCGACTGATAGTTAGGCTAAGTCGACTAATACTGTGATACAGAGAGTTAAGGTTTCTGGTCCAGGAAGGGTTAGTCGACTAGGGTCAAGGGTGTAGTCGACTAAGGGCCTCTAGTCGACTAGGAACTAAGGTAAGTCGACTAATACTGTGTTTCCAGAAAAGGTTAAGTTTTAGCTAAGGGTTTCTAGTCGACTAGGTTCTAGGTCAAGTCGACTAATCGACTAGAAACAGTAAACAGAACAGATTTTCTAGGGTTTGGGTTTGATGGCTAAATAATCATGGATTGAAGACACAAATCAACAAGAATAAGCAAACATAAGTAGATTAAGAGTTGTACAAGTCTTGGTGAGGGAAATTACCTACCAAAAGGAGTGGTTGATGATGGAAAAGAGAGTGGAGACGTTGGTGGAGTTGATGAAGTTGTTGGAGTTGATGACCTTGTGGTGGCTTCCCATGGAGATGAAGGAGGAAGAAGATGAAGGAGAGAAGTTGGAGTAGGTGGGGTGGTGGAGATGAAGGTTAGGGTTTTGGTGAAGGTGAAGGCTTCTCTTTTGAGAAGTGAAGAAGAGAAAAAGAGAAGTGAAGAAAAAATGAAATAGAATGTAAAGGAAAAGCATTTATATGTTTTGGATTTTTTGAAGGGGATGCAAATCAAATGGAAGTGAGGGGGTTTTGTGTAAAAAGAAGGGGGGTGAGGTGTCTCTCAAGTGGACACTTGGCCGGCCATGAGAGAGGGTGAGGTGGAGTGATAATAATGAGGAAGTAGGTGGGAGTTGGTGGAGTTTATGGAATTTAGAATTTTGGAAAATAGGAAAAGTGTGTGGTGGAAGTTAAAGGAAAGGAAAGAAAGAAAATAGGAAATGGGAAAGAAAATGGAAAAAGGGAAGGAATACTCTTGGAATGGAAAATGAAAATAATGGAAGTGGCGGATTCCCGGGATTCAGTTGCGGATGCGGAAATCTTCCGGGAAAATACCGGAATCGTCCGAATTTCAAGTATCTCGGAACGACCCGAAATAATTACCAAAAGTCAATAATAATATATAAAGACCAATAGTGAAATCCGTTTGAAGAAATACTTTATAGTTTTAAAACTAAAAATCCCGGAATCAGTTATCTACTGACTCCGATGAAATTTTCATAAAATCATAAAATCCTCAGAAAAAGAATGTAGGTAGAAAATATGATTCTAAGGAATAAAGCCTAAAGGACCATCATGAAATTCCAAACTGTTTGAGAATTAAAAATCCAGGAATCGGTCAGCGGCACTGGCCGACACCGGTTTTGAAGACTTTCATTTTAATTCCAGAAAAATCTAGAAAATCATAGAAAATCTAATATATTGGAAAATAATATTTGAAACTGAAATCGGTCAAATCTAATCACCGGAAAGGCCAAATCGAATCATATACTATAATCGGGTCTTCGGTTCAGACTAGGGCTGACTCCGAATCCACGAATCCAAATCCAAGACAAAACAATCATATAAGGAATTCATAATACAGAATAAATACAGGAAGTAAATTGAAAAAATACGATCGAAAATCTGAATACGCAACTAAGTACGTATTCCGGGAACGGGGTATTACAATCCACCCACCTTACAAAAAATTGCGTCCTCGCAATTTCGTTAAGGGGTAAATTGAATACAAGGGGACAGCGGTGGAATTTATACCAATTAAGATATGAAGCACTATAGGTAGGGCTCTCAAGTCAACTGAATAATAATCATACTCTGCATTTCCGGCTGATGATGTCGTGGCTGTGTAATAAATCTTTAGAATAATGCTGAATAATACTGATGATGTCGTGGCTGTGAAATAAATGAATACTGATGATGTCGTGGCTGTGTAATAAAGAAAACCCCGAAAATCCTGAGCATAATAAAGAAGACCAATAATTAAGAGTCCGACTGCTGTCCTCTGAAAGATAGCCAGATCAAGATCGATCTGGAGAATACCAAGCTTCATCAAGTTGGCCGAAGAGATCACATAATAGCTTCATTCTGAACCAGCCACTACCTCTCTAGTCTAGTCATATCTTAAAATAGTATAAGGATTCATAAAACCAAAACAGGGAAGGGATAGGAGGAATTAGGAATCAAAGGAAAGATAGTCAAGAATAGATAACTCTGCACTTGTAGTTGGAATGTATAACCAAGACTCATGTATTCCAGTTGCAAATTTCATTACCATTAATTTGCCCTCTGGACGTACTGAGGAAGTTAGAGCCTAAGCTCTGATACCAACCTGTAACGCCCCGATCCCGGCGATACGGGGACGTCACTGCGACGTATATACGTAGGTCAGAACTACCCTCCCGTATATACGCTAAGCATCAGTACAGACAAGAATCAGAGTACGGAAGCATATGGTGCATTATACATTCCAACACATATATATATACAATCACAGAGTTATCACCAGAGGTGATGAATATTACAATAATAATACATCACAGATATGCGCAAATGCGAGAATACAAAAGATATACATATATGAACAGTATAAAAGGGTGTCCACATACATGTATACAAGGAATGTACAAGTATGAATAGAAAAAGGGCACTCACGAGTTTGCTAAGAGGAAACTCGAGAGGCATACAGGGGGGTCTGGAAGGATGTGGCCCTGGACGGTCGGCTGGAGATCCACGCTACCGCTGCGCTACTCTGAGCAGTAACGGTGAGAATCCACACGCTCCGGGCTCCATGACCTGGACATAAGAATCCAGGGGAGTCAGTGAAACTCCCCAGGCGAGTAGGATATGATGCCAGGTGGCGAGCCAGGATGAGTACAAGTGTCAAGTACCGAAGACAAGAGGGTTAGAACACAAGTGAAATATATATGAACAAGTATAACATAATATCCATAAAACAGGAAATCCAAGGTAAAGCTGATCATAAGCAAAAGTGATCGTATACGCTTAAGTCACGGTCCCATGAGACTAATACATCGAAGGAATAATCCAAACAAGGAAACCCTCATCTATATACCTTTATCTCATGCCACCGAAAATCCAAGCGTATAGAATCAGAGTTGCCAAGTAGTCATAACAAGAATACATAACAGATGTGACAAGAGTGCATAACAGGTATCAAAACAGGAATCATAACAGTAATCATAACTGGGGTCACAGGAAACACCTATTATTATTATTACTCGTCCGACCCATATATCTCGGTATGTGACCTGGTGTACGGCCAACCCACATACATCCATATATAAGCAAGTCGAGGGTTGTTAACGGAAGTAGATGGAGAACTGATAGAACTTCTTATAGTGGTTTCCATACACCTGGAACCGGCTTTGGAGGCCCAAAGTCCCCCTATTCAGTAATTCAGATTCACTACCGCCAGTACATATATATATGTATATATACATACTTTTATACCCCACCACTATAAGCAAGATATCATTCCGGCATCCATCACTTCCTCCCATACCCATACAAGTTGTCCTTTTTATAGCTTATGAACATAATTATCAGATTTCGGGAATGAGCAATATCATAACAGTAATACATAACAGTGATCAGTACATAACAGTAATCAGGTACTACATTCCCTCTACCGTGATAATTATAAGAATCGGTGTATCATGCTTGGTGTCAAGAGATAGCATGATAAATGGTGATGTATATCAAGTAACATGCATAACAATGGATCGATATAGTCCGGATCAGTCATGACATAACAAGAGGGTCTAGCAAGGTAGTGGCATGCCAGGTAGTCAGGTGATAACATACTGAAAGTTAGGTGATATACATGTGTTAAAAGGGAGCATACAACTAACAAGTCTAAAGCAATGACAAGTAGTAACATGGAAGTGACTCAAAGCCCAACGACCACGAAGGGTCGGCCACGCATGGTATACGATAAAGAAGCAAGCATATCATAAGCATGGTATAAGCACAAGATGAAGCTACCATAATACAAGCAATGTAGTGCAATACATGAATATGGAAATAAGAAGCGAAATACTTATCGACCGATGAAACGGGAAACTCAAATAGAGGCGAGACTACTCGCATACAAGAAAGTAGCGAGTGAGAATACTCGCCTAAACCTCAAAGCGCCGAAAGATCCGAAATCCACGAAATCCGGGGCACGCCATAAACTATGATATATATATGTAGAGTGAAGAGGAGAGAGAAAGAGAGAAGTGAAGATGATGTTAGTCAAGATACAAGTCAAGAAGTATAATATACAACATATAAACCAAGTATAAGATCCAAGTTTGAGAAGGTAAATAACTGTAACAAACAGACAGAATTAGTCGACTAGGGTAGGATGAGTAGTCGACTAATAAAGGGGTTAGTCGACTAACAGTCTGGTATAGTCGACTAATACTGGGTTCCAGAGAGTTGATATTCTGATTCAGGAAAAGTTAGTCGACTAGGGTCATAGGGGTAGTCGACTAACAGACATGACAAGTCGACTGATAGTTAGGCTAAGTCGACTAATACTGTGATACAGAGAGTTAAGGTTTCTGGTCCAGGAAGGGTTAGTCGACTAGGGTCAAGGGTGTAGTCGACTAAGGGCCTCTAGTCGACTAGGAACTAAGGTAAGTCGACTAATACTGTGTTTCCAGAAAAGGTTAAGTTTTAGCTAAGGGTTTCTAGTCGACTAGGTTCTAGGTCAAGTCGACTAATCGACTAGAAACAGTAAACAGAACAGATTTTCTAGGGTTTGGGTTTGATGGCTAAATAATCATGGATTGAAGACACAAATCAACAAGAATAAGCAAACATAAGTAGATTAAGAGTTGTACAAGTCTTGGTGAGGGAAATTACCTACCAAAAGGAGTGGTTGATGATGGAAAAGAGAGTGGAGACGTTGGTGGAGTTGATGAAGTTGTTGGAGTTGATGACCTTGTGGTGGCTTCCCATGGAGATGAAGGAGGAAGAAGATGAAGGAGAGAAGTTGGAGTAGGTGGGGTGGTGGAGATGAAGGTTAGGGTTTTGGTGAAGGTGAAGGCTTCTCTTTTGAGAAGTGAAGAAGAGAAAAAGAGAAGTGAAGAAAAAATGAAATAGAATGTAAAGGAAAAGCATTTATATGTTTTGGATTTTTTGAAGGGGATGCAAATCAAATGGAAGTGAGGGGGTTTTGTGTAAAAAGAAGGGGGGTGAGGTGTCTCTCAAGTGGACACTTGGCCGGCCATGAGAGAGGGTGAGGTGGAGTGATAATAATGAGGAAGTAGGTGGGAGTTGGTGGAGTTTATGGAATTTAGAATTTTGGAAAATAGGAAAAGTGTGTGGTGGAAGTTAAAGGAAAGGAAAGAAAGAAAATAGGAAATGGGAAAGAAAATGGAAAAAGGGAAGGAATACTCTTGGAATGGAAAATGAAAATAATGGAAGTGGCGGATTCCCGGGATTCAGTTGCGGATGCGGAAATCTTCCGGGAAAATACCGGAATCGTCCGAATTTCAAGTATCTCGGAACGACCCGAAATAATTACCAAAAGTCAATAATAATATATAAAGACCAATAGTGAAATCCGTTTGAAGAAATACTTTATAGTTTTAAAACTAAAAATCCCGGAATCAGTTATCTACTGACTCCGATGGAATTTTCATAAAATCATAAAATCCTCAGAAAAAGAATGTAGGTAGAAAATATGATTCTAAGGAATAAAGCCTAAAGGACCATCATGAAATTCCAAACTGTTTGAGAATTAAAAATCCAGGAATCGGTCAGCGGCACTGGCCGACACCGGTTTTGAAGACTTTCATTTTAATTCCAGAAAAATCTAGAAAATCATAGAAAATCTAATATATTGGAAAATAATATTTGAAACTGAAATCGGTCAAATCTAATCACCGGAAAGGCCAAATCGAATCATATACTATAATCGGGTCTTCGGTTCAGACTAGGGCTGACTCCGAATCCACGAATCCAAATCCAAGACAAAACAATCATATAAGGAATTCATAATACAGAATAAATACAGGAAGTAAATTGAAAAAATACGATCGAAAATCTGAATACGCAACTAAGTACGTATTCCGGGAACGGGGTATTACAACGTTTGATATTAATAGGAGTGGTGGTTGTGAAGACTTGGGAATCAGATTTGAATGATAGAGGGTGAGAACTAAACCATGATTATTGTAACGCCCCGATTCCACGAATACGGAGACGTCACTGCGACGTATATACGTTGGTCAAAAGGTGCCCCCACGTATATACGCTAAGCATAAAAGTACAACAAAGATCAGAGTACACGACCAAGCGTGATATCCATCACATGCCAACATAAAGTACAAGTACAAGTCATCACAGAGTATGATAAAATATTACACTTTACATGTATCTTTTCATCACAACCAACCCAACAGCAAAAAGGTACAACAAAAATACAAAAAGGCTCACGAGTAGGATGGAGATCCCGTGAGACAAAAGGAGAGAATCTGGCACGAGGACCGGAGCTAATCTGCCTGCTCACTAAAGAAAGCCTGATCTTCGGTGGATGGCTCCACTTCGGCCCAGGCCTCGGAATCTGAATGTGCAAATCCAAGGGATCAAGACAGATAACGATAACAAAGTTCAGCCAAGTGGCTAAGATACATGAATAAGGAAAGCTGGAACAATATCATAAATAGAAATCAACAAGTAGGGAAAACACATAGAACTGAAGTCAGAATGAAATGAATGCATAGTTATAGTCTATTATTATCATTACTTGCTTTACTGTGATATCTAGCTATGTGACCCAGCGTCCCAGCGCACATAGATCCATATCCTAGTAATACAAGGTTGTTATTGGAAACAGCGGGGTATCGACGAACTATGTTTACAGTGGACCCCGTACATGCCCGGGATAACGGTCCAGGATTGTTCCGTTGCTTGGTGACGGAAGCCAGCCGCTAGGCTATTCAGGAGGGTCTTATGTATGCCCTTAGTCATGACAGTATTCAGGAATAGGGAGCAAGCACTCCCCTCGGTCCCCTGGAGGCTCTCAGGTTAGACCGGAATATGATTGTACAATATACCTAATACCACTGTAAACACGAACACGTATCGATATCCGCATGTTTCCCCCGACCCATATGTAAGTTGGTGCTTTTTATGTAAAAGTCAAGTGTATCATGCTTAGTTTTAAGAGATGGCATGATAAGTGGTGATGTTTACTATTTAACATGTCATGAAACGAGTATATGCAATAATAAGTCATGAGATAACAAGAGATACATCCATCCAGTAATAGGTCATGTAGAGCCAGTATTGAAGCATGAACAAGCAAGATATAATACACATGTAACAAGTATAAGAACCAAATTCAGAACAGAAATTAACTATGACACACAGTCAGAATTAGTCGACTAGGGGTAAGGGTTAGTCGACTAATAGGGGTCTCCAGTCGACTAACAGAGACTGAAGTCGACTAAGTCTGTTGATACAGAAAGTTGGGTTTCTGGTCCAGGGAGGATTAGTCGACTAGGAGGATTCAGGAGTCGACTAATAGGGATTTCCAGAGAGTTGAGATTTATGTCCAGAAAAGATTAGTCGACTGATATTTGGGGTAAGTCGACTAATACTGTGTTTTCCAGAAAACTAAGTTTCAACTAAGTGTTCTAGTCGACTAGCTCCTAGGTTTAGTCGACTAATCGTGGGAAAAACAGTGACAGAACAGATTTTCTGGAAATTGTGTTTGATGGTTCAATTCATGTTTTTTGGTGACCTAGGTGTACAAGAGGTGTAGATACAAGTGTTCTAGGGCTAATTCAAGTCTTGGTGAGTGAAATACTCACTTGGAACCGTTTGATTGAAGCTCTACGAGTCCGGAAAGAGTGTGGTTGACGGTTAGCTCCTAATTGATCCTTGACGACGAAGAGAGCTACGATCCAAGCTCCAAAGTAGTAGCTTGAGCTGGAGGTGAAGAGCTTGGGGTGTTCTTGGAGCTAGGGTTCAGTTTGAGGAAGGAGGAGAGACTTTGGTGAAGGTTTCTCTTTTGTTGAAGTGGAGAAGAAAAGAGTAGAATGCAAAGGGGAAAGCTTTTATATGTTTGGGATTTTGTAAAGGGGGTGGAATTTAGGTGGAAGAGAGGGGTTTTCTTGCAAAAAGGGAGGGGAGTGAGGTGTCCCTCACCTAGCCACTTGGCCGGCTGTGGGAGAGAGAGAGAATGAGTGGGGTTAGGTGGGGAAGTGAGTGGGAAATGAGGTGGAAATTGTGAAATTTTGGGATTATTGAAAAAATGTCCGAAATTCAAGTATCTCGGAATGACCTGAAAATCTTACCAAAAATCAAGAATAAGATTTGAAGACTCATGGTGCAATTCGTTTGAAGAAATAGTTTATAGTTTTAAAACTAAAAATCCCGGAATCAGTTACTCACCGACTCCGTTGGAATTTTCATAAATTCGTAAAATTCTCAGAAAAAGTATTTAGATAGAAAATATGATTCTAAGAAATAATGTCTAAAGGACTTTCTAGAAATTCCTAACTGTTTGCAAGATAAAAATCCGAGAATCGATCAGCGGCACTGGTCGACATCGGTTTTGAAAATATTTAATTAAATTTAGGAAAATTTCAGAAAATCATATAAAATCCAAAGTATAGGAAAATGACATTTGGAACTGAAATCGGTCGAATACAGGAAGTAATTCGAAAAAAAACACGATAGGGAAACTGAATACGCAACTAAGTACGTATTCCGGGAACGGGGTATTACAATCTACCCACCTTACAAAAATTTCGTCCTCGAAATTTCGTAAAGTGAAAGGGAACAGATAAATAAGGATAAGAAGGAAAATGCCGATAGATAAGAATGAAAGGAAGAGTCTTACCAATCAAGTTGTGAAGAGATGAGGGTAACGCTCACGGATAACATCCTCTCGTTCCCACGTGGCCTCTCCAGGGGCATGCCTGTTCCAAGATACCAACACTAATGGTATAGCCTTGTTCTTCAGTGTCTTCACACTCTTATCCAAAATGGCCATCGGCTGCTCTTGATATGATAAATCTGGCTGCAGTTCCAGTTCGGAATGATCCAAAATATGACTATCATCCTTTACATACTTCCTCAACTGAGATACGTGGAAAACATTGTGCACTCCGTCCAAAGATGGAGGTAAGGCCAATCTGTAAGACACATCTCCCACTCGCTCCAAAATCTCGAATGGGCCAATATATCTCGGACTCAGCTTTCCCCGAATACCGAATCGGATCACTCCTCTGGTAGGTGATATCCTCAAGAACACATGATCTCCTGCCTGGAACTCCAATGGCCTCCTCCGTGAATCTGCCCAACTCTTCTGCCGACTCTGAGCTGCCCTGAGATGATCTCTGATGACTCTGACTTTCTCTGTCGTCTGAATCAGGATCTCTGGCCCCAAAAGTCTCCTCTCACCGACTTCATCCCAACAAATCGGTGACCGACACTTCCTTCCATACAGTGCCTCAAAAGGTGCCATCTTGATACTTGCTTGATAACTGTTATTATAAGAAAACTCCGCCAAGTGAAGATGGTCTTCCCATGATCCCTGGAATTCAATCATGCAGGCCCTCAACATATCCTCAAGAATCTGGATAGTCCTCTCAGATTGTCCGTCGGTCTGAGGATGATATGATGTACTGAATTTCAGACGAGTCCCTAGACTTTCTTGGAGACTCTCCCAGAAATGGGATCTGAATCTGGTGTCTCTGTCTGAAACAATACTGACTGGAACTCCATGAAGACGAACTATCTCCTTCATGTACTTGTCTGCCAGAACCTCCGTTGATTGACCTACCCTGAATGGTATGAAGTGGGCTGACTTAGTGAGGCGATCAATGATTATCCACACAGCATTATTACCTTTAGGACTTCGAGGCAATGCCGTAACAAAATCCATGGTAATGTGCTCCCACTTCCACTCGGGAATCGGTAAAGGTTGCAGAAGTCCAGCTGTCCTCTGATGCTCAATCTTTATCTGTTGACAAACCAAGCACTTGGCAACAAACTGGGCTATCTCCCTCTTCATAGCATTCCACCAAAACTGCTTCTTCATATCCTGATACATCTTGTTTCCCCCCGGGTGTATGGAATATGCTGAACTGTGAGCTTCCGCCAAAATCTTCTGCCGAACTTCTCCTTGGGGAACACAAAGCCTGCTACCAAAATATAAGGCACCATCCGGATGAATACTGATATCAGTCCTCAATCCAGCCTCTACCTGAGCTCGGAACTGCTGCAATCTGGGGTCTTCCTTCTGAGCTTCCTTGATCTCATCTATTAATGTTGGCTGAATCCGTAAAGCCATGAGCTGCCCTGCTTCCTCAGTTTCCCGAACCAACATCAAGTCCAATCTGATAATGTCCTGAATCAACTCTTTCTGCTGAGTGATTTGGACAAGCACTCCATTCTCTGGCATCCTGCTCAGTGCATCCGGTACTGTATTGACCTTGCCTGGATGGTATTGCAAGTCAATATCATAGTCCGCCATCAGCTCCAGCCACCGCCTCTGCCTCATGTTCAACTCTTTCTGCGAGAAAATATACTTGAGGCTCTTGTGATCCGTGTATATCAACACCTTATCTCCCAGAAGATAATGCCTCCAAATCTTCAAGGCAAAATCACAGCTGCAAGCTCCAAGTCGTGAGTTGGGTAATTCCGCTCATGAATCTTCAGTTGCCTGGATGCATATGCTATGACCTGACCATGTTGCATAAGTACACACCCCAGGCCTTTCCCTGACGCATCACTGTAGATGACCATCCCTCCTCTTCCTGAGGGAGTCTTCAGGATTGGAGCTGAAATGAGTCTCTGCTTCAATTGCTCAAAAGCTGCAGTACATTCCTCTGTCCATAGGTACCTTTCTCCTTTCCGGGTGAGTTTGGTCAACGGGGCTGCAATCCTAGAGAAATCCTGGACAAAGCGTCTGTAATATCCTGCTAGTCCAAGAAAACTCTTAACCTCAGTCACCGTCCTCGGAATTGGCCAATCTCTCACCGCCTGGACTTTGCTGGGGTCAACTGAAATCCCTTCTGCTGAAACAATGTGCCCAAGGAAGGCTATACTGTCCAACCAGAAGTCACACTTGCTCCTCTTGGCATGAAGCTGCTCCTGCTGGAGGTCTGCAACACAATCCTCAAGTGTTCTGCATGCTCCTTGTTGTTCTTGGAGTAGATCAAGATGTCATCTATGAAGACAACAACGAACTGGTCCAAGTAGGGCGAGAACACTCGGTTCATCAAATCCATGAAAACTGCAGGGGCATTGGTGACTCCGAAAGGCATAACTAGAAATTCATAGTGGCCATAACGGGTCCTGAATGCCGTCTTCGGGATATCCTCCGTCTTCATCCTTAGCTGATGGTACCCTGACTGCAAATCCAATTTAGAGAATACCCGGGCTCCATGAAGCTGATCAAACAAATCATCAATCCTTGGCAAGGGATACTTGTTCTTGATGGTAACCTTGTTCAATTCCCTGTAATCAATACAAAGCCTCTTACCACCATCCCTCTTGTTCACCAAAAGCACTGGAGCTCCCCATGGTGAAGCACTTGGCCGAATCAATCCCTTGCCTGAGTATTCCTGCAGCTGCTTCTTCAGAATCTCTAACTCCGTCGGTGCCATCCTGTACGGAGCCTTAGATATAGGAGCTGTCCCAGGCACAGTATCAATTGAGAACTCGATCACCCTTTTAGGTGGCAGTCCTGAGATCTCAGCAAACACTCCTGGAAATTCATCCCACACCGGTACTCCTTTCTGAACCTCCGAAGTAGTCAACCGAGTCTTTCTCTTGGTAGACTTCACCTCACCACTAAATTGAAATTCCGGTTGACGGGGGATCCTGAAAATAATCTTCTTCTCCCTACAGTCAATAACTGCATAATACTGACTGAGCCAGGTCATGCCTAAGATTACGTCGTACCCTTTAGTGTCTAGCACGAGCATATCTATGGCCAAGGTCTTATCACAAAGTTCCACTGGACAATCAGCACAGACCCTAGAAGACATGACTACTCCATTCCCAGTACTAATCTCCCATTTGTGGTCTAACACTTTAACAGGTATAGAATGCAATGCCACAAAATGATCTGAGATAAAACAATGCGAAGCACCTGAATCGAAGAGGGCTAAAACAGGTTGAGAATGCACCCTGATATTACCTGTTATCACCTCCTCAGAAGTCTCAGCTTCCACTTCCGTCAAGTTGTAGGCTTGACCTCTTCCACGTCCTGCTGCTGTCCTAGCTCCCCTCTGGACTGGGCGAATAGCTTGCTGCGGAGGAGGGGGAGGGACTTTCCTGATCATCGGTCCCTGATTCCTCTGCCCCGGTGGCCCTGGAAGTGCTCTCTGTCCACTCGGTCCCTGCAGTGCTGGCACAGCTTGACCGGCTATCCCCATCCTTCTGTGCGGACAGGCTTCTATAGAATGATCCCTGGACCCACACACCAAACACAATCCATTTGCCCTACGGCAATTCTGACGAATGTGGCCCGGTTTCTGACAATAACTGCAGAAGGTCGATGGTTGGCCCGCCTGGTAAGGAGCTGGTCTGAATTGCTGCCTCATCTGCACCTTCGCTGCTCTGAATGGGCCTCCTCTCCCCATTGGTGGAAACGGCCTCTTCATGGCCTGGTTCCTCATCTGATCCTCTCGCTTCTTCTCCAACCCACGCTCCACTTCCCGAGCTATGGTAAGAACCTCTGAATAAGTCTTCAGTTGTTGGGGCATTAAGAACATCTGGATGTCCATCTGCAAGCCCTGCTGGAACCTACTTGCCCGCTTCTCCTCGTCCGTTACCATGTACGGGGCGAAGCGGCTCAGTCTGAGAAATTCCGCGGCATACTCGTCCACGGACCTACTCCCTTGCTGTAGCCTGATGAATTGCTCTTCCATGTCCTTCTGAGCAGTAGCAGGGAAGAATCTGTTGTAGAAACTCTTGGAGAACGTGTCCCAGGTGACAGGCTTCTCCAGTCTGGCCTCCTCAGCTAGCCACCAAGTTCTGGCTACATCTTTCAACTGAATCTTGGCGACCTCAACTTGGTTCTCCTTCGGTACCCTGGCCGCATTCAACAAGTCTGCGGTATCTGTCAGCCATTGTTCAGCATCCAAGGGCTTCTCTTCTCCCGTGAAGATGGCTGGTTGCAGCCGCCTGAAGTCCGATACATTTCCGGGCCTCTGCTCCTTGGGAGCTGCCAATTCCTGCCGGAGGAGCTCCGTCTGCTGTTGCTGGTTCCCCATCATAGTCTGAATGACTCTTAGAATATCCACATGGTCTCCAGTGGGTCCATTAGAGGCTTGCCCAGAGTTGTTACGGCCCGTCCTTCTCTCCATACCGATTGGTGAAAGATAACTGGAATTGGAAAAATGGAAGGAATTTAGGACACAAGGGATGGAATCAAGGAGGAATCAAGAAGGACTAGATAACTTTGTACATTGTAGTTGGCATCAGCAAATTATTAATTTGCTGCTTGATTGTACTTTAGGTGTGAGAGCCTAGGCTCTGATACCAACCTGTAACGCCCCGATTCCACGAATACGGAGACGTCACTGCGACGTATATACGTTGGTCAAAAGGTGCCCCCACGTATATACGCTAAGCATAAAAGTACAACAAAGATCAGAGTACACGACCAAGCGTGATATCCATCACATGCCAACATAAAGTACAAGTACAAGTCATCACAGAGTATGATAAAATATTACACTTTACATGTATCTTTTCATCACAACCAGCCCAACAGCAAAAAGGTACAACAAAAATACAAAAAGGCTCACGAGTAGGATGGAGATCCCGTGAGACAAAAGGAGAGAATCTGGCACGAGGACCGGAGCTAATCTGCCTGCTCACTAAAGAAAGCCTGATCTTCGGTGGATGGCTCCACTTCGGCCCAGGCCTCGGAATCTGAATGTGCAAATCCAAGGGATCAAGACAGATAACGATAACAAAGTTCAGCCAAGTGGCTAAGATACATGAATAAGGAAAGCTGGAACAGTATCATAAATAGAAATCAACAAGTAGGGAAAACACATAGAACTGAAGTCAGAATGAAATGAATGCATAGTTATAGTCTATTATTATCATTACTTGCTTTACTGTGATATCTAGCTATGTGACCCAGCGTCCCAGCGCACATAGATCCATATCCTAGTAATACAAGGTTGTTATTGGAAACAGCGGGGTATCGACGAACTATGTTTACAGTGGACCCCGTACATGCCCGGGATAACGGTCCAGGATTGTTCCGTTGCTTGGTGACGGAAGCCAGCCGCTAGGCTATTCAGGAGGGTCTTATGTATGCCCTTAGTCATGACAGTATTCAGGAATAGGGAGCAAGCACTCCCCTCGGTCCCCTGGAGGCTCTCAGGTTAGACCGGAATATGATTGTACAATATACCTAATACCACTGTAAACACGAACACGTATCGATATCCGCATGTTTCCCCCGACCCATATGTAAGTTGGTGCTTTTTATGTAAAAGTCAAGTGTATCATGCTTAGTTTTAAGAGATGGCATGATAAGTGGTGATGTTTACTATTTAACATGTCATGAAACGAGTATATGCAATAATAAGTCATGAGATAACAAGAGATACATCCATCCAGTAATAGGTCATGTAGAGCCAGTATTGAAGCATGAACAAGCAAGATATAATACACATGTAACAAGTATAAGAACCAAATTCAGAACAGAAATTAACTATGACACACAGTCAGAATTAGTCGACTAGGGGTAAGGGTTAGTCGACTAATAGGGGTCTCCAGTCGACTAACAGAGACTGAAGTCGACTAAGTCTGTTGATACAGAAAGTTGGGTTTCTGGTCCAGGGAGGATTAGTCGACTAGGAGGATTCAGGAGTCGACTAATAGGGATTTCCAGAGAGTTGAGATTTATGTCCAGAAAAGATTAGTCGACTGATATTTGGGGTAAGTCGACTAATACTGTGTTTTCCAGAAAACTAAGTTTCAACTAAGTGTTCTAGTCGACTAGCTCCTAGGTTTAGTCGACTAATCGTGGGAAAAACAGTGACAGAACAGATTTTCTGGAAATTGTGTTTGATGGTTCAATTCATGATTTTTGGTGACCTAGGTGTACAAGAGGTGTAGATACAAGTGTTCTAGGGCTAATTCAAGTCTTGGTGAGTGAAATACTCACTTGGAACCGTTTGATTGAAGCTCTACGAGTCCGGAAAGAGTGTGGTTGACGGTTAGCTCCTAATTGATCCTTGACGACGAAGAGAGCTACGATCCAAGCTCCAAAGTAGTAGCTTGAGCTGGAGGTGAAGAGCTTGGGGTGTTCTTGGAGCTAGGGTTCAGTTTGAGGAAGGAGGAGAGACTTTGGTGAAGGTTTCTCTTTTGTTGAAGTGGAGAAGAAAAGAGTAGAATGCAAAGGGGAAAGCTTTTATATGTTTGGGATTTTGTAAAGGGGGTGGAATTTAGGTGGAAGAGAGGGGTTTTCTTGCAAAAGGGAGGGGAGTGAGGTGTCCCTCACCTAGCCACTTGGCCGGCTGTGGAGAGAGAGAGAATGAGTGGGGTTAGGTGGGGAAGTGAGTGGGAAATGAGGTGGAAATTGTGAAATTTTGGGATTATTGAAAAAATGTCCGAAATTCAAGTATCTCGGAATGACCTGAAAATCTTACCAAAAATCAAGAATAAGATTTGAAGACTCATGGTGCAATTCGTTTGAAGAAATAGTTTATAGTTTTAAAACTAAAAATCCCGGAATCAGTTACTCACCGACTCCGTTGGAATTTTCATAAATTCGTAAAATTCTCAGAAAAAGTATTTAGATAGAAAATATGATTCTAAGAAATAATGTCTAAAGGACTTTCTAGAAATTCTTAACTGTTTGCAAGATAAAAATCCGAGAATCGATCAGCGGCACTGGTCGACACCGGTTTTGAAAATATTTAATTAAATTCAGGAAATTCCAGAAAATCATATAAAATCCAAAGTATAGGAAAATGACATTTGGAACTGAAATCGGTCGAATACAGGAAGTAATTCGAAAAAAAACACGATAGGGAAACTGAATACGCAACTAAGTACGTATTCCGGGAACGGGGTATTACAATTATTGATATATGTTGGAACGACAGTTTATTGTGTTAGATTGCTTGACATGAATTGATAAGTAAATGATCATGTGACTATTGGAATTATGAGTTGGTGGTAATGACTCGGATTGTTAGAAGCTAGAGTTCCAAGATAAATCAACTGATTGGATTATAGAGTATGATGAGTTGTTGGTATTGACTCATGAGTGGACTTATTTTAGATTGTGGTTTTGAGGATGTTTCATTTTTAGATATGATTTCGGTATCCATTAACTTGTTGATCTCGAGGACATGCCATGTACTTCATGTATAGATATTGATTACTTCAGTTATTGGAAATAGAGTTGTTATGAGAGTGATTTCATTGACAATGATAACTATATTACATGTCCGGAGTTTTATGGCAACTTTTGGATCAACTTTACTTATTGGTGACTTTAAGAGTGATGTGTGGATGGTCTTGAGAATCTGAGTTTATAGTATACTTTGCTGGATTATTCTATTCTTGACAGTAGGTTATTACTCACCTTGTATATATATTGTTTACCTGTGAAACCTGACTGATTATTCTCTATATATATATCTACCTGGCAACTATCATGTTCATGTTACTGAATTTGCTGGGAAAATATTATTACACGGTAACAACACTCGCATGTTATACTTGTTACATATTCTTGTTATACGGGTATCCTGTTCATTGATATTATATATTCCTGTTATGCCGGTATCATGTTCCTTGATATTTTATACTCCTGTTATACCGGTACCCTGACTTTCACATGTTGATATTGTTACCGTGATTACCACTGAGTCATCCCAGTGATTTAAGTAACATGTATATTAAGTAATCTTGATAAACTAAAACATGATAACAAACAACTTGCACTGGGATTGGGGAGATTGATGGAGGAGACAGCGTCCGTATTTTGGGTGGACCTAGGATTTAGGTTGCGCAGCCGAAAGAGGGTTCCACTGCAGGGTTCCCGTGGGGTGACTGGCACCCCGTCATGTTTCCTGTTATACATGTTATACATGTACCTGTTCCTGTTTACATGTTCCTGACTACCTTGCGGTAGGTCCTGGTTCAGCGCTAGGAGTCTGGGCCGTGGTCCCGGGTATGCACGGGACCCACCTAAAGCATGGACAATGTCTCCAACCGATCAGTTTCAATAATTTAGGGCATCGATTGGCATGTGTGGTAGGCGTAGTATGGGATGCGTCTATTACATGTGACAATTGGTGTTCGCTGACATAATTAATAATAAACTGTTGATGCTTTGTGACTGACTGTAATCACCTGGTTGTATATTTATATATCACTATGTTAGACTCATGATTATAATCATGACCAGATTATCATGACCAGGATCAAACTTATGACCAGACTTAGATATCAGCCTAGTGACATGTGATAGGTTACCTATTGTGACAGCAGTTGCTTGCTTACTATTGATCAGTTGTTGCCTATCTTATTCGTGTTGTTATTATGTTTATTATAGTTCTTTTATTTATCTGTTATATGGTCTCTTTTATCTGCAGTTGCTCTTATTACTAATTATGCACATTGTTTCTTCTGCACGAGCTGTTTTCCCTTTTACACACACACTCACCATGGTCGCGTTCTGACGACCCTGGATTTGCACGTCCAGATATTGGACGGTTTGTTTCTGTTGTGCAGGTGTTCAATGAGACTGTCCATAATGCGAGGTGCTTGAGTCCCTCTCTGTTCTGGTATCCTCATTTCTGTTATATTCCTGTTACTTTTATGATTTTACCTTTATCGCTTTCAGCTGCCATTTTCTTGTCATTATTCATCTGCTATCATTGTGATTGTCATGGATATGTATTATTGCAGTGATCGATGATTATTATGTTTCAGATTTATAGCTTGTTCAGGTTACAATTTAGGCTTAGCGTATATATGTGGGGTATTTTCCTCGCGTATATACGTTGCCATAACGTCTCCGTATCTTTAGGATCGGGGCGTTACACAGACCGGAGATGGAGGTCCCGAAGTCGCGGTTCAGGCCGAGATCAGATGCGCCGTCGAGGAAGTTGAATACGAGGAGGAGAGAGGCGACTCGGTCGAGGAGGAGGCACAGTGTTGAGTTGAGTGACTCAGTGAGTTGTAGAGGAGGTTACTGTGAAGAGGTTAGGGTTTCAGGTTTTGTTGGAGAGACTAGGGTTTGGAGGGGATTAGAGACAGCTCTGATACCATGTTAAAAGAAAAGGAAAAATTCTCTTATTGATCTCTATAATAACAACGGTAATACCGCTTATTTATATACATCCTGAGTCTAACTATAGTCTTTAGACTTCTTATAATATTATAAGAGAGTCAATCTCATGTGTCCACGCGAAATTGGTCTTCTTAAAATATGTGTGTGTGGCTCACACACATGAACTGAACCCTTATTTATGCAAGCAGTTTAGTAGCGGGTGGAGCGTGGTGGTCTCGATTCTTTCCTGCCATCTCGCCCTGAAATCAAAAAATTACAAGGACAATTTGCGAAAAAAATGGTGAGCGTCTGGGGTCTTGGATAAATGGAGAACGAATTTGAGAGCATTTCGGCAGTTTCTTAAACATTTCAGTTCTAATTAGATTTCAACTTTTAACCTACAGAAAAGAATGCGCAGCAACTCTTAGGTCTTTGACAATGATGTTCGGTTTTCCTTTCCATGGAGCTCTATGCTAGTTCTGAGTGCCTCGATTCACTGGAGAAGAGTTCAAATCAAGGTGGAATTCCAAGTTTCAAAGATAGAAGATACTCCGCTCAAATTGCTGCCTTGATGATTTCGTCGTCTTACACAGAGTCACTATACGAATCGACTGGGACGGTCAGCTCGCCAATGGGGTTGAAAGGGGGGCTCGTGGGGCAGAGCCACCAGACCAAATTATTTTGAGAAGTCTTCCCTTGCAGATCCCGGAGGGAGTGCGAAGCAATCCGATAAAGAAATTGGGTGAGTTCAGGGTTTTAAGTTCGATTCGGAGTCATCTACAGCATATGCGTTCAGAGTTAGTCTCGGAGTAGACCTATCTGATTTTAGAGTGGTTTGATCTCAGAGCGAAGGTGTGCAACGGAGGTTCAGTTTTCAAATTTATTTCAGACTTCGATTACGATTCTGATTTAGAGTTTCCTTCTTTTGTGTTTTTATCTTTTGACAGTGCTGCCAAAATTTGAGTAAGACTAGAATAATCCTAGGGTTGTATAAATTTTCCTTAGAGTTGACCTTTGAAGGAAGTTGAACAAGTGAAGTAAAAATCAAAGATTCCATAATTGAGAGTTGTGTGAGATAAATTCTCGTAACTCGTGTTCTTTTATATTTTGATAAAGATTTATTCTCTTCTCTTCGTAAATGTAGGTCTAATTTTGACCAAACTCTGTTAAATCTGGTGTTCTTATTTGTGATGATTTGCTTTATTATTTGCTATGATAGGGTCTTTTTCACACTTTTATTGTCGAATCTCGGTGTTTTCTCTTATTGTTTTTCACGACACTCAAGAGAGTCAAGCTTTAAAAATTGAAACGATGCTCCTTTTTGGCAATCATCTTGGAGTTAACCAAACTCTAGTGAAACTCTATAAAACCCCAAAATATGTGTTCAGTAACCATTTTGGAGTTTCCGAAATCTTGATTTCAGACACAAATTTGCCTCCAAAACCAAGATTTGGAAAACTCCAAAGTGAATGAAACTGAGATTACAACAGTTTCAATATAACTTCAACGAAGCCTTACATTCGCAAACTTGGTTCCCAAACTAAGCCTTATACATATATGTATATATATAGTTGCATCCAAATTTTCATCAAATTTTCTAACTAAATTAACAACAGTAAACATTAATGCAACTAAAACTATTATAGTATAAAAAATATTAAGCTCACCCCAATAAGAATTTTAATGAAATGACAAGGATTCGCAACCGAGATTCAGTTTCCACAGAAACATACATTGAAATATAGCGAATTAATAATGACATTAACAAAGGAGATTGGAGTTCCAACAATCTCAAATATTTGATTTTATGTTCTGCATGCTACACTTGCTTGCACTGTAATAATGAAATTTCACTCTCCCAAAGCCAGCAAAAACCTTTTATCTGACATATACGGAAAAAAAATACAATTGGACTATTGATTTAACACCCCTATATCCCATCACAAATTTCTCCCTATTGACAAAGAATTATCTAATAATAGAATCTAAAAGATAGTAGTATAGTTTCAGGCACTGTACCTGGACGCTCTCTGCTTCCAGGGGGAAAAAAGCAGACATCTCTCTCTGACCGGAACAGTGTGGCGAAGGGCAGTCATCTGCGTTGAGGTGACAGTTGCCCGGAAAACAGTGGGAGGATCTTCACTTCAATTTACTCCGACTCGTGGAAATACAATCATTATCGTCGACCACATATACTATCACTGTTGGCTAAGCTTAGAGTACCAGAGCTTCTTCTGGCACACCAGCAGCTTCTCCTTCTCAACGTTGTTGTACTCGGTGTCATGCTTCTGGCAGCCCCACCTCATGCCTTTGGCAATGGTGGATATGGCATCTATGAAATAGTTTGATTCACGGATCAGCACGTAACCATTCGGACGGAGGATCCGATCCATCTCAAGAAGCACGTACTTCATTTCACATCTGCCAGTATGGTCACAAGGATGTCAGAATATATGGAAAATAAATGAATGCAAAATGTTGAAGCTTCAAATAAAACAATATATATCATCTGGGAATATGCGTAAAATTTTTTTTTGATGAAGACATGGGCTTTCAGCTTTGAAACAGAAGAACAAAACATCAAAAATAGCAGAATTGTGATGATGGATTTGGATGACAACCATGTTATTAGGCATTTGCACTGAATAGTCGATATGGACATTGCCGACATGTATAAAGGATGAGTGCTAAAGAGGTCTCCAGAAATCAGAAAGGCAAACTAAGGCCAAACGGGGGTGTGGGTGCGTGTGTTTCTTCTTCTTCGTTCTTTTTTCATTATCATTTTTCTTTCTTTTTCTTTTGCATCTGTCCGCGTGCATATGGAGATATCCACAGCAAAAGCCAGCTTAGCCAAACTAAGCTTTAGAAGTTTGTGATTCAAAAGTTCATTAGCATTTCATGTAACAACGAGAAATAAAGTCATTTTCCACTAATTGGTTGATCTAACAGCATCATCAGGAAGCTCTTATGACTAGGGATCCTTTAGGATATGAAAGGAGGGCAATCTTTTTAAGGTGAGAAAAAAAAAAGCATGCAAACAAAAGAATAAGAGAAAACAAGGACAAGATAGTATCACTGGAATTTTAAAGGATTCAATAAAAGATAAAAATAAATGTTTCTATCAAAAAGCCTGAGGTTCTGATAAATTATTTATTTAGCAGGATTTTCTCATAAGCTTTTTCCATTGCAGCAATATTTACATGCTCCCTCTTGCCTCTTTGTTAATGTACAGACCTATTGGTTGCTTGTTACTGAAGCACTAGGCTTCTCTCTGATTTCCCTTCAGTGATTTAATACATAAAAAAAAGTGAATTTTATATACTGTAAGTGGATTATTTGCTTCCTTATAAGGAGTTAGCCTACAGTGAGTTCCATAAATGCTATATGTAGTTGTTATATTTTCATGTGCTTGAAGTTGTCTAACATTATGTTTCCTTTTTCCAAATGAACTATAGAATTCCCTCCATAAATAAACAAAAAAAAAATGAAACAAAATAATTAACCTTGACAGAATAATGAGGGTACCTGAGTAGCATTCCTTAGACATAAATCAAAATCAATGCGAATCCAAATTCATCATGCCCATGGTCTAGAAATGCATTGCCTAGAAAACGTTGTCTAACTCTCGTTTATAACACACGCGAGCGCGCACACACTGAGGAAATGGATTCGATTGCTAACATGGTCCTTCACCACGTTTGCAATATTGCAACATTGAACTATATATATATATATATATATATATATATATATATATATATATATATATATATATATATATATATATATATATATATATATAGAGAGAGAGAGAGAGAGAGAGAGAGAGAGAGAGAGACTTGTGTCATTCCGGAAAGATTCGAGCCTGAATCCTTCCCACTTAAATACAATCCTACGACATTCGAATACAAGATTCATTCCGTTGAAGTTGATCTATATTATTTTAAGTATATATAAAGTATTTTAAATACTTTTTACTCATACATCAAGTAGAAAAAAATGGATGGCCTAAATAATGAGTTGGTTAGTTTAACGGTGTAGAACATTTGAAACATAAAAAAATTGGTTTGTAGGGATTTTTAAATGTTTAGATCATGATCAAATGGTTGGATCAAAAATTTGTATGTGTATAGACATAGATCTAACTACTCACTACTTTTGGCCGTTCATTTTGCGCTGCTTGATGCATGAGAAAAAAAGTATTTAAAATACTTGATTTTTAATTTATAGATACTTAAAATAATATAGATCAACTTCAACGGAATGAATCTTGTATTCGAATGACGTAGGACTGTATTTGAGTGGGAAGGATTTGAGATCGAATCCTCCCGGAATGACACAAGTCCTCTCTCTCTCTCTCTCTCTCTCTCTCTCTCTCTCTCTCTATTATATATATATATATATATGGAGAATCACAATAGATTTCTAGAGCAGCAGATTTTACCAATCCCCGACCCGGTTTTCCACTATTTGTTTAAATATCGAGGCTCTAGTGGATTCACATTACAGTCAAGCCACTAGAATTTGGTTGAGTTACTTCTGCTTCTTTTGGGTTATTGACAATTTGAATGCTGAAACCATTTAATATCAGGTCCATTATGAAATATGGTCCAACAATTTTACCTGTGACTTTCAGCAGTGAAAAGGTCATCAAGATGCAAGAGGTCATATGTACGAGGGTATGTTGAAAATGGTTCGCACCTACAAAAGCCAACAAAAACAGATGATTAAATTCTAAACTAAATTCACGCAAGTACACAAGCATATGCACACATGCATGAACATGTAGATAAATTTTCAATTATGTCATGATGCGAAAGTATGATGAGCGCAAAATTTCAAGCATCATGCTCAGAAGTATGAAAGATAGAATTTGCATAAACTACTCAAAGAAAGAATCCGCATTAATTCTCACAGGTTGATATGTATTGAATGCAACAGAGCATGCATGATCCATGATTTCAAAACATAATCTAAAGCATGTTTTGCGATGTTTCTATAAGTATATTCAATGGTAGCTACCTTTAATTTCAATAAGGGTATTGCACATAAATCAGCCTGTCATGTGACCAAAAAAAAAAATTATGTACACAAAAGGTTCTAAATGCTTGTATTCGAATCCTCATGCACGGGCAGGTATTAATCAAGTAAGCGTGTATATATTTACTCACCAGTCATGGTAGGTACCAATTAGACCTCTATCATAGACTGCACCGAGGGAGTTTGGCCCATAGGATGAGACGACATTCATTACCCACAAAGGAGAATTTATGAGGGCTGCAGAAAATCCTCCATATAATGTATTCATGTCCATTACATTGCGAATCTTATCGGTTCCCAAAGCGGGGAGCACTGACTTGTAGTGTTTCACCCTCACTTTCCATTTACCATTGTCATGATTGAACCCATTAGGATTCCCACCAGGAACCATGGAAACACGCTCAGGCGCAACATTCAGACGATCAGGCCATTTTGGAGTGGATTTCAGTCCCAGCTTCTTTAAGTTTCGGCTTGGGATAGTTAGGCAAGGGCGGAGAGGAATGTACCACGCGGAATCTGGATCTGTGCTGTCATCGCACTTCGGGGGATAAGAAGATGGACTAAGGTGATTGTAGCAGCTGTTGTCCGAAGACTTTTGCCAAACAGCAATGTCATCCTTCTTATTGTATAGTTTGAAGCACATGCCGGTTAGCAACTTCTTTAGTTTGTCAAAATTTGACTTTTGTTCTTCCACTGTTGTGTTCCACCCTCGCCATCTGACCTCATAATTTACAGGAGGTCCAGAGAGCACCCAGAAACCACCAGGTCGAAGTATACGGTGAATTTCCTGAAGGTATATCCCACCTGAAACATGATAGCCCACATTTATAGAATGTGCCAATGACAGTAATCCACATGTCATAACTGGGCATTCAAATCCTCAGAATAATACTCATTTGAATAAAAAAGAAGAAAATAAGTAGATAGATATTTCCTAGGAAAGGTCAATAAATATAAGGAAAATGTAAATAAATAAATATGTATGTGATCTATTTTGTCCAAAATATCTACATGAGTTCTAACTTTTCTACTCCTTCGATTCTGATCATAGAAAATTCTAATACTATGTGTAACATTTTCCCGCATCAAATTTAGGTATGGACATAATAACAACTTCAGATAATCTCTCTATATAGTAATTCCGATTCAATTAATTTTTATGTATCTTCTGTTAGCACTTAGCAGGATTACAAAATTGTCCCTATGGAAAAGCATTGAGATTAGCGCATTTCTATTTTCTTCTTATCCTTTTCATTCTTCTCAAATAACCTCCCCTTTGCATGTTCATCATTTCTAATACTTATCTTTAACTGGAAAACCTGAAAAGAAAAATTACCAAATTCTGTCCATGGGATGAGACATCTGGAGCAGTGAGCCATATCAAAAGAATTGGCTGGGAAAGGAAGTCGGTGCATGGATATGATACCCAAAATTGCAGGAATGCCACGCTCTAGGGCGAACTGCACCTGAGCCTCGTGATTATCTCTAGGTGCCAGAGAAACAGTAAGAATTCCTCGGTCCAACAAATCACCACCCCAACTTGCAACCTGTAAAACCATGACATCAGTGCACATCTAAGGAATATATATAATAACAAATATATAATGTGGTCATTGGTGCTACGAAACTATATTATAAATCTCCTAATTAAGATATACTGAAATTCAGATATCACTAAATTAAATCTACCTACTATAATAGTAATTAGAACTTTTGACACTCTATTGACTTCATAAATTAGTGCCTCTAAGGTATTTACATGGGTTAAACCAGTGAGTTTTGAGTTAAAAAAATTACCTGAAAATTTATTCTAATCTAACTTTCCCCAAAATAGACATTAGCTTTAAAACACAGCAATGATAATAATGATAAAAGTAAAAACAACATTGGAACGGCCTTCTACCACCCAAAAAACAAAACAAACAAAAAGAATGGAAAAAAGAGAGAGGAAAGAGGCTCAAGAACTAAAAAGTGACAACTGAACCAGGAAAATAACATAAAAATGAAACTTATCATCTATGTTGCACGGGCACGGCAACGTTGAAATGGACACGACACGTGGATACGTGACAAATTCTTAAAAAATACACACGACACGTGTGTCCGACACATTTTGGGCACGATACGGCTCCATGATTGAAGTGTCCGTGCTACATAGCCTATCATTTTAGATACTTTTCTGAGGAAGACAATATGTATAAACACAAACATGCAGAATACTGAATTTCACTAAGAATATCGGATGGGAATACTAACCCCACAACCAGTATCAATGGCAGTTCGGACGGTTCCATCCTTCATTTCTGGAATAAGGGCTTGCATCAGGTCAACATATTTACTCACTCCATTGGGAAACATGGTTCCTCCGCCAGGGAATAAGAACTTTTCGCCTTCCTTTCTCAGCCAGTTCTGATTGGATTTCTGATTGTTTATCCAGTCATAGGGTACATTCCTGAATACGTGAATCCAATAAAGTTTTCAGTTTTCATCAAATCACCAAAAGGCATATTCAATCAACAATGAGGAAATTAATCAGCAAGCTGAAAAAATGAGTGATGCATAACTGATGTGATTGGTGAAGAATAAGAGGAAAAATTAAGTACCTGTACCAACACTCCTGTCTGCTCTTTGGCCATTTGATTGGTGGCTTGTATCCATCTGGAGGAGGCACCAAACATTCTTTCCTTTCAGATTTTGGTGGGCAGTGGCGTTCCATAAAACTAAGTCTGTAATTTCCATACTTCCTCCATCTCTGCCACATTTATTAAAATAGACTAGATATTAATAATTCCCCAGAGCTGGGACAATTTTTGAAGAAAAATTGAGAACCTATATCATTGACCAGAATATTGTTTTAGTGACAAATGTTTTATTTGTTCATGGGTACAATATGGACAAAAAACTGGACTGCTGATACGCAATGCAATTTTACCACACCAAATGGTGCATTTGAGGTCTTGACCAAAATGAAATTTTTTATTTATCTACTGAAATGTTACAAACAAAGCTTGTGTCCCCCAGACTAGAAAAGTTTATAGGCAGGAGGAAGTTAACAGATTTGCTATTGGTAGTGCATTTAAATATAAGGCAAAAACAAATTCCGCTGATCAACATCCCAGCCCTTCCCAACAAAATGGGGTCAGCCATTGAGCACATGAATACTTATAGGTATCAATGACGGAGCACATTAACACTTTAGGTAAAATACATACTTATTACCTGCTGCTAAAGGACTTCAAGCCGTCTAGTCTTATAGTCTTATACCAATTGCAATCAAGCAAACTAAGGCCTTGAGAGGGGCATGTTAGAATTGAAAAGCCATACAGAAAAGATTTAACAGTTAGCTCATGCAACCATTTAGCTGATGAAAAATAACATTATAATTAGCCCTATAATATGTTGCAGTTCATCTATTAATCAATCCACAATGACTAGTTAGATCTAATACTTATATAAGGGCTTTATACCATGAAATCCTTAGATTTTGTCCAGGTTTGATCTGATGTTTGACCTTACAGCATCTAGTATTTACAGCTGCACTGGATGTTGACATGATTCTTTATTTTGAAATTACAAAATTTTTACACTAGGATTTATTTAATTCAGGTTTGGTTATAATTTTTTGTTGAGTTAAAAGAAAAGGAATAGAATTATGGATGCAAGAGAAGAAACATGAAATTGAATTTCATTTTTTTTTTAAAATTTCAAATTCAGTGATTCTAGGGATTTAGAAATTTTGGACTCCCATCCAAACATCCGTGATCTTCATGCACTTACAAAAACAACCTAAAAGGAGAAGGAAGCAAGAGAGCATTTACTACCTTAGGGTCCGTGCATGGTGTGTAATCTTGATAATCAATGCCACACTCTGGGAATGCAAGAGGTTTGATTTGAAGAGGAGATATTGCAGTATCTTTTCGTGATTGAGCTGATGAAACTTCAACTTTTGTGGCGGTGAATTTGTTCTTCTCAGAGCAATAGATTCCTCCAAGATAGAATGAAAATCCACACAGTACAACAAACATTAAACCCATGGGGAGTGCCCTGAAACCTCTAATAGGGTATGCCCCTGGCTTGGCATCTTTGCCCTTCATTTTATATTTTTGTTATATAGGCCTGCAAAGTCAAGATTCAAGACACATAACATGAAATGTCAGATACCAGAATTGAAGACATATATGGAAACCACAATCATGTAGCTACCTGATAATAAGCAAAACAAATTAATTAATTAGTCACCGAAAACCAGTGATTTAATTAAAATATACAGTAAAAGAAAAAACAAAAAACAAATTCTAATGCGTTGGCAGGTGAAAATGGAATGTGATCTTTAGGTATTCACATCTCTAAATAAGGAATTTAAACCAAGATACAGTCACTTTTTTCTTATAAGATAACCTGTGAACCAGAATCCTTTCTAAAAATGACAACCTAAGATCATATAGACAATGCCATAAGTAGCATGAAAAAAGATAGATTTTGCTAGATTGTCCAACATGCCGGAGGTTGTACTCATGGAAATAAACTACTTAGTTTGACTTGTGCAACATTCAAAGTGATGTCGATCCACATTGATATACATAAAATAGTGTCACCGAAACTCTTTCAGAAACCAAATTTTGATAGATTGTAGTTACGAAAGAAGGATTGGCTCCTAAAACTATTCTCAGCAAACCATACTCACAAACTTGATAGTTACAGAAAGAGGAAGAAAACACATAAACATGTTTCTAGTTGGAAATTTGGGACGTCCACAAGTCAAAATGATTTTCCATAAACACAATTATATAATTCTGACCCACCACCATTATCCATAACACAAAGTTATCAAGCAATAGGATGTAATACGGGAAGGGGGAGAAGAAGAAAGAGGGAAGAAATTAGGGTTATGAAGGGATAAAGATGGGTTCGGGTTTCAGCACTCGGGAGATCTCTCTCCCACTCAAACATCACCATGCAAAAATTTATTTTTTAAAGCAAATCACCACGCTCCAATAAAGAGGGTTTAATTTAATTCATCATAGTCTAAATAATTAACTACAAGTATTAACCTTATATAGGCCCCAACAAAGAAGACATCCCCATCATAACCGATGTGGGACTAAAAAAACACACTAAATAAAATAAGACAACTAAAAAGAACCCTGTTATATAATAACTAAACTGATTTCCATCATTTTTCCCGATTTAGAAGCATCTATCTCTAGTGAATGCAGTTGTAACAGGTAGCAGACACAAGCGGGTAGAACTATACCACATCTCGCATCAATCAGGCCAAGGTGGTGATCGGAGAAGTGGTACTGATGCATCATACCTGAGTCACGATGGTGGAGATGAAACTGGCTTACGTGACAGATTGGCCGCAATATGAGGCAGCTCGAACATGATAAATGCAACAAAATAACTCAACTCAAGTCTGCTTTAAACTGAATCACATATCAAGATGTCAAATTCTTCTGAGCATGCCCCATGTAGAAAGATCTATAAAGGGTCGTACAAATTAGGCAGCCTCAGGGGTAAAAGAGCCTTCATAGTTGGTGACGACGGCAATACCTCAATGATAGGCTCTGTCAGAAGATCTACAAGGGTTTCCATAAGGGAGTCTTTCACTTCTGATTCTGGGTTCGGCTCATCAATAACTTCTACATCTAGCTCTGTCTCATCAACAATTTCTGAATCTTGCTCTTGCTCAGCAACATTTTTGGATCTAGCTCAGCCTCATAAACAACTTCAGGTTCTCTAGCATCATCAATAGAGATGTTATTGATATGTTGACTCTCACCTCGTGACTCTAACCTCTTTAATGTGGAATTGCAATCTCGAATTAGTTTGAGGATTAGGTCAAGTTTCCCTAATATGCGGTCGAGCTTCTCTTCCATGTCAGCTCCGGGGTTTAATTATGAACCCAATGCTTCGAACAAAACTCGAATCGGAGTGCGAACGGGTCCTAAAATGTTGTTGGACTGCTGCAGAACTGTACTGGCACCAAACGGGAGCTCGTGGAGATCTGATCTGCTGCTCAAAAACTGTAAAAAATTTTCAGCAACTCTGGGACTCGGCTATGGATCCAACGCTTCAAATAGAACTCGAATCTGACCCCGAACGGGCTCGAAACGGACTCTAAAAGGCTGTTATGCAGGTGCTGTGAATAGTGATGGCTCAGATGAGTCGATGACGACAATGACGGCTCGACTGATGTCAGCAGTGGACGCCAACGGCTCGAGTTTGGCTCAGTCGAGTCGATGATGTCAGCGTTTAAGTCGCTGATGTCAGCAGTGGCTTTCAACTCGCCTCGGCTCTGTGGCTTCGCAGGTAGGATCCGATCGGTCGGGTCTTGATTGGAGTGAACTCGTTTGATATTGGGTTTAACTTAAACCTAAATTTGAAACTCAAACCCAGTTCTTCTCCTTTCTCTTCACAGCCAATAGCAGCTAGGGTTCCCGAGATCTTTGGCTGGGGAGTCGAGGCGAAGTCGCGTAGTGTTGGTGAGCACGAGAAGCTCTGGAGAGGCCGTGGAAGTCCTCCTTCGTGCTGAAGGAACTGAGTTCTCGTCGGTCATTGAGAGCTGAAGGCGAAGGTAATGGAGACGATTAACGATATTAGCGAGTTGTCTGAGGGAGATGGCGTCAGTGGTGGCGCTCTGACGAGGCGACAGTGGAGGCAGGAGGTAAGAGAGGTTCAATGATGTCGAAGTGGATCTGTTCACGAAGAAGAAGGGGATGATGGTGAGGTCGAAGGTCATCGTTGAGGTCGGTGGTGTTGCCAGTAAAAGATCAGAGGCAGTCGATGAGGTCAGAGGGCTTCAGAGAGCTTTCTGGCTAGATTGATGGAGATCTGTGCAGAGATGGGTGCTAAGGAAGGCGACACATGAGCTTTCTGGTGGGTTTAGAAGAATGGGAGAGGGTCTCTTTGATGATGTGTTGCAGCAATTGAAGAGAATGAGATGGAGGGAAGGAGATGAACAGGAAATTGACACAGTAGACTTTCGATTTATTTTATTTCTGTTCTTTTTTTCTGATACTTTTCCTTTTTTTAACTAAAAAGAGAAGAGAGAAGGGATGGAACTAGGTTTTTGTAGAGGAGGAGATTTTGTGGAGGAAGAAAAATACAAAGAAATTCACTCTGATACCAAACTGATATAATACGGGAAGGGTGAGAAGAAGAAAGAGGGAAGAAATTAGAGTTTTAAAAGAATAAAGATAAGTTCAGGCTTCCGCACTCGAGAGATCTTTTCCACTCCGCACATTACCATGCAAAGATCCATTTTTGAAATGAATCACCATGCTCCAATAAAGGAGTTTAATTTAATTCATCATAGTCTAAATAATTAACTACAAGCGTTGACATTATACAAGCCTCTACAAAGAAGACATCCCCATCATAACCGATGGGGGACTAAAAAACATACTAAATAAAATAGGACGACTAAAAAAAGCCTACTAAATAATAACTTAAATGATTCTCATCACAAAACTTCCAAGTTATCTGTCACTATGGGGCTGTTTGGATTCAAGAAAGTGGGCAGAAGTGAGGAAGTGTTATTTTAATATTATTTTACGATCAACTTTGTAGTCAACCTTTCCACTTTCACTTTTACATTATCAACCAAACACCTGAAAAGACATTACACTTTTCTAATTACACTTCTCAACTATCATCTAAACACCGGAAAAGAAACACAAATTCTCATTTTTCAAAAGAAAAAGAACTCTACTTCCTTACTTCCACCCACTTTCAGGCATCCAAACAGCCCCTATATGTAATAAAGAGAATGGGTAAAAGATAAAATTACTATAGCTAAACGTTCAAAGTATTCCAAACAAAAAGCGTTAAAGAAAAATATAGCTCATAAGTAAAATGATAATCAACTGACTGATCACTTCTCTACTTCCTCTTACTATATTAGGGAGTTCAAACTTAAACTCCACAACTAATGTTAAAGATTATAATAGATCTGAAAAAGATTCCCAACATGCTTTAGGAGTAAAATGCTTGTGTCATAATACTGCCTCAAATAGAAAACAATCTGAATCCTGCCATTAAAAAAACATAAGAGCAAAGGTAAGTAAAGAAACACAGCAATTCATTTGATCTCAGATCTTAAACTCAAAACTCAATACTAAAAGGAATGTCATACAACTATTTACATACAAATGAAACCCTCCACAGATAACTTATATAAATCTAATCGTGCGACATAAGAAGGAAAAAAAATGAAATAGAACAAAAACATTCTAAAAGTCTGCCATCACGGTTTATTGGAATCTACCTACAACACAAGAAGCCTGTTTTCATAAAGAATTAGAAAACTCAATATAAGTAGGAAAATACTGGTTTCTCATTATAAACAACCACCAAAATAATATTCACATTAATAAACTTCAAGAATCAAGTTACTAGTCCGCTTCATGAGAATATTATATCAACAAAAACAACAAAAGATACAGCTAATGAGTCAAATTTCAACCTCAAGTTGTGATCCTAACTTTGACCCAAATTTTGAAATAAAACTCCCCAATTCCCAAATAAACCTCATAGTAAATCACCTAAACCAACATTTGTCACCCAAGCTCTGACTCCTTGAGGGCTGCCAGATCAGTCTACACGACAATCAAATTTTTTAATCCTCAAATGACATAACCCACTTACAGATCTCAGAGGTTTCTAAATTCAAGTGTCTGAGGTTTATGAACCTATCATCACAATTCAAAAGTTTGGACTTTTACTTCACAAGGTCTGAAAAAAGAATGATATGGACTCTGTTTTCAGTACAAAGATCCAATAAAATTGACTCCAAACTAATTCTATATAATCAAAAAATGTACTGTAACAAAACATCATAGTTAAATAATTTTGATAGGTGAGCAGCACCAAACCCATGATCTCCATGATTCAAAACCACCAACAACAATTAAACTGTGTGTTGCAGAAAAAGGAAAAAGGCCACAAAAAGGACTTTCTGGAAAGAAAATGATGACCGCTAGTTCTCCAATCAAAGCACGAAGTTTGGTATAATAACATTCATCAATTGAAGGATTCTCCTGCCGCTGACACTTTGCCAGTTCAAGTACCAGTACTAGGAGCAGAGCGCAAGGACTCATGAACAGCAAAAAAAATCAATCAAACCGATCGAGATCTATTGCTTTCACTTCGAAATCAGTTCAAAACCGAACAATTCACGTAGATCTCAACAGATCGATAACAGATCGATTAAATCAGCGAAAATTCGTCAATAATCCAACAAACGAGACAAACCAACCACCCAAAAAAAAAAAAAAATCCAATCAAAAACCCTTAAACCCCAAACAAAATTATAAACCAAGGAACAAGGAGAGCGAGTCCTCACCGATGTCGGCAAGAAGAATGTACAGTACGAGCTCTTGCAGAGAACAATCAGAGATCTCCCTCTCTCTCCTCTCTCTCTCTCTCTCTCTAAGCTCGTAAATCTGTGGACAGAGAGGGGGGGGAGAGGGAGAGACAACGAGAGCTCAAAGATAACTCGCGATCTCGCTCTATATATACACGAGGCCGAGTCTTAGCGAGCTCTCTGGGAATTTATTTATTTAAATCTGTCGACAGCGGTGGTCTCTCATTTTCTCTAGCCATTTTTAGTTACAGTCGCGAGAGAGAGAGAGAGAGAGAGAGAGCAGAGCTGGAAAGCGAATAATAATAAAATTAATTGATTTAATTCGTAAAATTCGCCCCTCATGGGAAAAGACGGTGGGCGCGTATCGGATGCAAGGAATCGTTTAAAAACCGCGGGATCTTAATCATAACGATAAAAACAAAAGAAAATTGGTGGGGCTCTTTTCTGTTCTGGTGTTCGCACTAATTCTGGATTGGTAAAATGGTGCCAGTCAGTAAGACAACTACTTGTTTTGAAGTGGACTTGGGGTGAAATCGGGGGGAGTGTCGGTGGAGTGAATTGCGGAGGCTGGGCAGGTTCGCGGATTGTCGCGTCGGATTCGGATCTGGATCCGCCGACTGTTTTGGGTATTTTATTGACAAAAAACGCCCCCTTTTTCTGCAATTTGACCGCAGGTCCCTTTTTTTAATTATTATTTAATTGGGGTCTTTCCCTTTTGGATTAAGGATCTGCATGGGCTTTAGACCGACAACAACCGTGTGAAAATTGGGTCGGGTGAAATGAATAATTGACCCGATTTCAACTCTAAAATCCCGCCTCTTTCCAATTCGTCTTCTCGCTAAAAACCCTTTTACTCTCTCAATTCCAGCCTAAACCATTCCGATCTGGTTCACGTGTGTGAGACGCACACACATATCATAAGAGAGTCAATCTGGCATTGACACATGAATAAAATATCAGGTTTCAGATGTGCAAAACTTTAAAATCTTTAAAGCTCTTATAATATTATAAGATGACAAATCTCATGTGTCTACAAGAGATTGACCTTTTTCTAATATGTGTGGTTCACACACATGAACCAAACCCTAGACATTCATCTCCTTTCTTGCAGAGAAAACCGTAACCTCTTTCACTAAACGTTTCGTCTAAAAATGTCAAGAAATCACACTGATACTTTCATATGGTCGACTAATCAATTATTCTCCTCTTTTAACCATTCTCTCTTAACCCTTCGCCAGACAGGGGAGACATTTTTTTTGTCGTTTTTATGTTTTAAAACGAAATTGGGATGTTTAGATTTCTATTTCATATGAAAAAAAAAAGGGGGCAGGTGCACATAACAGTACTTTCCAGACAGTCACTCATTATGTAATGAGCACGCTTTAAGTATTAGATTTTCTCACTATTCTTACCTTAAAAAAATTATTGAAGTTCATATCACTGTACAAAAAATTTAAAGTTGCGGTGAGGGTTGAGAATATTACATTTATATTGTAATACGGCTCAGCAGGTTGAACACTTTTTTTGGGGGTTGAAACAGCTGTATTTTTTGTTTCTAAACCCACTTTTTAGAATATGCTCCCGATGAGAATTGAACTTAGGTTGCTATAATATTATATTAAAATTTTCGTCACTGTATCAAAACTTTGAAGTTGTCATGATGGTTGAGGATATTACCTTTATATTCTAGTATGTCACTGTAGGTTGAACGCCTTTTTTATGAGCCAAAAACATCGGGTTTTTTTTTGTTCGCTTTTCTAAATGTGCCCCAGTGGGAACTAAACCTGAATCGTTCCGATATCGTTTTGATACTATATTAAAGTTTTTGTCACTGCACTAAGATTCTGAAGTTGTGGTAAGAATTTAAGGTATTATATTTATATTCAAACAAAAAATAATATAAATAAAATTTTAGAAATTAAAAATAGCTCACCCTTTCTCAATCAAGATCAAGTTGTATTTATACCTGTTGGGGTCGTAATTGAAGGTACAAAAATTTTAGACTTTCATAACAACATGATAATGTTGTGATTTCCTCAACCGGCCAGATCGAGCCGCTTGATTACAGGTATTGACATGCAAATATATCTGCCACTATTCATAACAGTCCACATTGATGTTAGGGTGTAACATTTGGAACGTGGGGATGATATGGTAGCATAACTGAATCTGCGAATCGCGAGTATCATGTCGTTCAGTTGTAACTAGCACAAATAAGACAGTCTTCGTAGAAGGTTTTCCTCTCGGAAGTAGGCGCCCCCAACAAATGGGACTCACTGCCTGAGTTAACCATCTGTGGTGGATGGTCTCGGATCGCTGTGATCTCGGAAGGATTCTGATGATCGCGAATCCGTGCAATCAGCTCGGAATGATGGTAGGCTCGGAGCATGACTCAAGGTTTCCTCCTTGGGCCCGTGCTGGGCCTACTGCATGTTGAGCCCATTGGCCGCTTTGTGACAATTCTGACGCAGCGAGACACATGCCGTGATCTTGATGAGCGTCGAAACTTGACCACCACATTCACATAAGATCACCAAAATCCGATCAACCTCTTCCTATATTCTCTTTCAAGATAAACAAATATCTCAAGAGCTCAAAGAGGAGTCACTTTGGGGAGTTTAGGATTTCTTTTGAGCTAAAGAACGATCCATTAATTCTTAAGTTCACGTGAACTATTATATGCTAGATTTTTTCTCAGTGCATATTTCATATGAGACTATTTACTTAGGATATGCCTGGTAACCTGTTCTAAACTTTATAGCTTTCCTAATCGAGTCTGATTTGGGTCTGAACCCAATCTATAAATGATGTGCCAGCTAGTTGGGACCGGTCCTAGTCCATCAAAAAGGTTGAGCTCACATATCTATCTTTGATAGTTAGATAATAGCTGAAACTGAAACTTTTCCATGAAGAGATTAATGGTTTATTAGATGACATTTGAAGAAAAGTTTTAAGAGGGTGAGGTCTTTTAAGAGACTGGATTCTTTTTCAGGGGGTGGATTCTACCTACGTAAATACGAGTAGAGTTTAATTAGGGAAGTCTTCTCTGAGCCTCAAGCTAAGAACTCTCCGATGCTCAAGTGAGCCCTATCTGATGTGGGGTCCAATACTAAAAGAAGTATGAACTCCCTGGTCAAGACTCAAGAGTGTATTATGATGTACCTCTTTAGTGAGGTTACAAATATGGCATTTGTATATCAATCAATGGGGTTAGAGGACTCGAGTCTCTTAGGACTTGTTCTATGATTGGTAAATTATGTGTTGCTTCAATGATGTACATAAGCGGAATCAGGAATAACTTTTGGGATGGGCTGCGATTTTTTACAACATATACTTATGAATTATATGAATTTGCTAAAAGAATAAAACAGTATTCTCCACTAAATCAAGAGTTGAACTAGGAATAAATTTGCTAAAAAGTTAAACTAGGAATAAATTTGTTAAAAAAAAACCAAAATAGAAGAGGTTCTACCACAATATATGAGAAAGAACAAAAATAAAAACGAGTTTAACGCAATATGTGAAAAAAATGGGCCGGGCTACAACCCGGCCCAGCCCACCATTGGGTCCGCCCATGATGATGTAACTTGTAAAGTTGGTAATATGATAATTTTGAGATATACTTTAAGATACAGTGATCAATACAAACATTGTCGATCATAAAAACAAGAGAGAAAAGTGTTTTTTTTTTTTTTTCTCCAACTTTCTACGTGGCTTGGCAATGTGACATCCATTGATCCCATGCAATTCGAGAAACACACAAAAGAATCTACAAAAAAAGATTCAAGTTTGTAAAAAAAGAAAGAAAAAGACAAAGACAAAGAAAATTTGAGACATGTTTATTAAATACTTTTTTGTGTGTTTATTACAGTTTCTTTTTTTTTTTTTTAATTCAAACAAACACTTTTCTTGACTAGATTGTTGATGAGAAATACTTTCATGCTTTCACGCTTGTAAAAAAAAAAAAGGTCACTTTTAACACTCTCAACTTTATTCACAATTTTGACGAGCTCATATACAATTTATCTCTATATTTTCTATTATTGTAGTATTATACGGATATATTCAGGCCAATATATATAAATTCTATTTAGATTTGTGCACGGATGCTATTTTCATGCATCAATATGCAGAATTTACTCCCTGGATAATTTTTTTTATTTTTCAACCCAAAATATGCAGAAATTAGGGGCTTGACTATAAATAAGTAGAGCTGAGGGGCTTAATTATTAATACGACACAAGGCGATTTTTAGCTCGATCCATCGCAGTGGGCCCCGTTTGAGTGATGCGTGTCCACTTTAGGTCACGTGCCGTCAGCTTGCTGGTCATGTGAGCTAATCATGTGACGCAATAAATGGCCTCGCTTGGACTTGGCTCGCTACCGTGAAACTAGTTGGTGGGATGTAGCCATCAAAGGTGAACGGAGATTGCCAACTCAAAAAGCGATGAAGGCTAATTACAAAATATTATAAGTGTTATTATATTTTTGGGCACAATTATTTTAGTGAAAAAAATTCAAATTATCTTATCTACTTTTCGTTCGTCCTTCTCCGGCGAACGACGGCGCTGTCCCTCTCTGCCGCCCTCTCTTTTTTCCTCTCCCTGCCCACGCCTCTCGTCCCCCCCCGTGCCCGCCTCCCCTCCCCCTCACCCGCCTCCCCACCTCCCTGCCTTCCCCCTCTAATCTCCCTCCCCCCACCCAACCCGCCCCCCGTTCGATCGCCCCCCTCTGACCTCCCTTCCCCACCCAACCCTGGGGAAGGGAGGTCAGAGGGGGGCGATCGAACGGGGGGCGGGTTGGGTGGGGAGGGAGATCAGGAGGGAGGCGAGCGAGGGGGGACGAGAGGGCGTGCGGCGGGAGTCGGAGAGCAAGCGGGAGGCAGGCGTGCGGCGGGAAATGATGCAGGGACGGTGGGGGGAGAAGGGAGGGCTGGAAAGGAAGGGGGAGGAAGGGGGTTGGGCACCGAAGGGGAGGGGGGTGGTAAGGGGGAGGAGGACAACATTCTTGTTATTTTTGAATTTTTTTTAAAGTGTCTTTATCAAAATTATTGACGTCTTAATCTACGGGTGCCTTCCTCATCTTAGGGTTGGCAATATCTGCTACCCATCAACGACATCACGACAAGTTGGTTAGGGGGAATAATACTCTTGAAACTGAGCCTATCAATCTTGAAATTTGTAGTGGGATTTTAGGTTAGGTTTGGGTCCACTAATTTTGGAGTCTCTCGAGAGGGGAAGAAAGGGAAAAGAATAAAAGTTCATGTCCCAATCTACAATCTTTGCTTCTCTCTCCTTAATTGGGTAATTGTTTACAAATCAAAAGGCTCCTTGTAACCAAGGGCGTCAGAGCTTAGAGCATCGCATTTGTAATCTGATGGTCATTGATCCAGCTACACAAGAGACTACTTATTCTTTTCTTGTAACTATCCGTTGGTCTCGACCCACTCCTTCCTTTTTGGCTAAACAGTATAAAAAATAACAAAATGTTTCCTCCACAGTAATCTCAAGTGTGATTGTAATACTAAACAATGTTGATCCATAGTCTAAAAGTGCTCTGACATGTGACCCCTGACCTGCAGTCAGTATCAAAGGGAAACCTTTAAGATTTTTAAAGGAATTGTAATTATATATAGAGTTAGACTTATGTCATTTCGAAAAGATTTGGTGTCAAATCTTTCTCACTTAAATACAATTGCATCAAAATGTAAAATCCACTCTGTTGCAGTTGATCTATATTATTTCAAGCAACTAAAAATTAAAATCATGTATTTTGAATTCTTTTTGTTCATCCATCAAGTAAGCGTAAAATAGACAGTCGAAAATAACATATTACTTAGATTTATATTTTAAAATATATAAATTCTTAATCTGATCATTACACGATGATCTGAATACTTAACAATCTTGATACACTAATTTTTATTAGATTTTCAAATACCCTAAACCCTTAAACTAACTAACTCACTGTTTTATTGATGGGTGAGAGTACAACTCACCATAACGCCAATCCGCACCGTACCTCTTCAGTGGTCCCCGCTGATGAGGAGAGAGGCTCAGGGTGGGCCCCGCGTCATGTCGCGTTGACACTTTTCAGTCACGTGAGGTTTGTTCGTCATCATGTGACACCAATGAGTAGGCTCACTCCAGTGACTCCACTGTTTGCTACATGCAGGTTTTTGTGAAGTTGGTAGGATGTACCCATCAATGTATCCCTGTCCCCAATGGTGAAACAATCAACCAAATTCCCTGCTCACCTGGGTCCACTCATTATAGAGAGAAAAATTAGGAAGAAAGAAGGGGTGGGTGGTTTTTTTCTTTTTGGGGGTGGGTGGGTGCGTGGGTGTGTGTGTGGGGTTTTGTGGGGGGGGGGGGGGGGGGGGGGGGGGGGGTGGGGGGTTTTGATATTAAACATGATTTTTTTCAGATATTTGTGTGCGAATAAAATCTCATATTAAAACGTGAATGGAAAAATGATAGACTTAAAAAAAGTTGATATCAGCTTAAGTTTTTAGGTTATATTGATTCTCAACTTCTTTTTAATGTCTATGATATTTCCTGTAGAAGCTCATGTCACCCCAAATATTGGTATCAGAGCCCATCATGTGTGATCTGAATAGTTTCACATCAGATAATTTATTAAAAAGTGAAGCGCATAAATATCAAGTTGGGTCTCTACCAATCAACTTAAACTTTTGGGTTAGATAAGGACTCAACTCAAATTTGTGCTTTTTTCGCTGACAGGTTGATTTGTCATAACAGTAGTATTAAGCCGCTGGTTGTGATCTACGCAAGAGTTGACCAAGGTTTAGTTTCTCGTGAATGGTGGAGATTCATAGATGATTGGCCAATCGCCTCTTCAGAGACCAAAATCAGTTTGCCTATGGATGAATTTTCCATGGACGCATCGAACGACCAAGACCAGTAAATAATTGTTGCCAGCATATGAGTTTCCCATGAATGGATGAGATTTGAGAATGATTGAGATACATGAAAGGAGAGATTATTTATTCATATGCAAATATAGTTCCTAAATGAATAAAAAAGTGATGAATTTAAATTGAAAGTTGAGACCTCAACTTGTTAACTAAATTTTTATGTCATATTAGTTCCCAGCGTCCATTTAAGGTACATTTTGTCTCCCGTGGAGGTCCACGTGACTCTCGTGATTTGTAATAAAGAGGTTATTATTTAAAAATTTTTAAAGCATTATTTTTAAATTAAAAAAAATTTTAACACACCTTTTGGTTTATATCATCTTTTAAATAGTACAAAGAATGACATAATTATCATGCTACAAGTACTAGTGAAATTGGGACCAAGTCAAATTAAATAAACAATAAATATGAACTATATTTATTGTCTTTTTCATTTTTCTAGTGATCAATTTGGGAAGTTGAATAAGAGAAAGAAGTGAGAGACATACTTGAGTACTTCACTGTTCCAAATGGATGTGAGGCACACTTTTAAGTGAATTTAAAAAAAAAAACATGAATGTTGTACGGTCTTCAAATAGGATATTTTCAAGTTGCCATCTTCAGATTTTAGTGTGACCTTGATCCTGTAATTTTTCGCATGCGAATCATTAAACTATTACCAGCCGACAGAGACAGTTGGGATTTAAAACTATCTTACATCTTATTTTATAAAATAATTTCAGAAAAAAATCTGGATTAAAAATATTTTCAAAAATCGATCTCCAACGGTCACGTCAGCGCTGACACTGGTGATCATTTTTAAGCTCGACTGAGAGCAAAGTTATATATATTTTTTTTTCACTTGTGTTGCATGCAACAAGTGCAACAAATGAAGGCTGGTGGCCAACTCCGATCAAGATCAAAACTCAAAAAAAATAAATATAGGTTCGCTTGAGGTTGTCAACCTCGAGTGAACCCAAATGACCTCCACGTTGTATGCGTCGGAAAAGGAGGATTCGATTGTAAAATTCTTTTGATTGGATAGAAGATTACAACAGATCGGTCTTCCGATTACAAGGGAGGGAGGATGTTGAGTCTTGAATCCTCCATTTGTTTAAGGCTGGGTTCTTCAAGTGGCGATGGAGAGTGAATCTTGTTCTCCGTTGACCGGGTAACCGTTGAGACCTTCCAGGGATCTCCTCTTCGGATGGTAGATGGAGTAACTCAGCTCTGTCTACCAAAACTCTCAAAGAGAAGGTAGGCAAAGAGCAACTTGAACACAGCAAGTTCTCTGAAGGGTTTAACTCTCTCTCTTTTCTCTCAGAGCTCTTTTCTTCCAGAAGTCCTCTGACCGAAAATTCGACTGTCAATTCCCCTCTCTTCAATTCGTCCGTAAATCCGACCCCTTCTTCATAGTGATGGAGCTATTTATAGGGGTTTCAGGGGCGTATGTGCCTCCTAAAAACACTCCATAATGGGTGCTAACTTTCCCCGTTATGTGGGCCATGATTGGCCCCGAAACCGGGACGGTTACAACTGAGACGCGGGTGTCAACCCACGCGCCTTGGAGCTGCTGAGACGCGGGTTTCGACCCACGCGCCTTGGTGCGGCTGAGACGCGGGTTTCGACCCTCGCGCCTTGGTGCTGCTGAGACGCGGGTTTCGACCCTCGCGCCTTGGTGCTGCTGAGACGCGGCTGTTAAGCCTCGCGCCTTGATGTTGCTGAGACGCGGGTTTCGACCCTCGCGCCTTGGTGCGGCTGAGACGCGGGTTTCGACCCTCGCGCCTTGGTGCTGCTGAGACGCGGGTTTCGACCCTCGCGCCTTGGTGCTGCTGAGACGCGGGTTTCGAGCCTCGCGTCTAGAACTTGGAATTCTGCTTTTTAATGGCTTATCTTTTGGTGATTTTTAGACAGCCTACACACGTCACCGCCACCGCCACCATCATGCTCGCACCATGGCTATCAGAAGTCGGTTTTTAGAATAATTTTTGGCTCGGATAGTTTTTTAAAATTATTTTATAAAATAAGATATTTTTTTTCAAAAAATGCCCGAAAAGATTCACTTGGAGATTCCATGAACATTTCCGTGTTGAAAATCAGGTAGATTGATTTACTAATTAATCAAAATTATATATTCATATATAGACGGTTGTATTTCATTTTAGACAAATATTAATAATAATTTGATTTGCATAAAATTATACCGCTCATATAATATTAAACAACTCTTTTACCTTTAAATAATTTTTTTTCACTTGTACAGTAATGTCACGGCAATAACTAATTAATAAATCATTGCGTTGATCCTCATCAGTGGTGGAGAGAATCCATTGCCATCGATTCATTTGAGCACTGAAATCCAATTAAAAGTGTAACACTTGTCTTAACTAATCACCTTTTTTCTAACATTTAAATGTTTTAGGGAGGTAATGGGGAAGTAAGTATTCATGTTAGATACTATATATTATACTATGCCTATTAGTATGTATACACATATGTATGTATGTATGTGTAAGAAATGAAATACAACCTCATGCTTGTTGACTTTGTCACCATACCCCCCACCATGCTTGTGGGTACTAGTACCTCATGAATGGGCGAGGGATGGAACCTTACTTATAGGGTAAGGTATAGGAGTAGAGTGATGGTGTTAGGGAGGGACACTTGTCATGATATTATTGAAGAGTTTGGGTTATAAATAGGGGATGAAGAGAAGAACCTCATTTGCCAACACACACTCTCTCTCTTCATTCTAACTTCACAAAACTCTCCATTTTCTTCCCCTTTTGCTGCCGGCCAAGAAAAACAGCCAATAGCCACTTGTTTTTCTCCAATTTCTTCACCTTCACACACCATTTCTCCCTCTCATTTCCTCACAAAGATTTTCCTACTTCCTTTATATAAGAAAAATGCTTTCTTTAAATGTTTTAACTCCTCCAAAGATCAAATAGAACAAACTAAAGTGGTGATTTAACATCACCATAAAAGAAATTCTTGGAGTCAAGGTTATTCTAGAATAACGAGTTAGGAGGGTGATATTGATTGAAGGTAAGCATATCCTTAAGAATTCTACCCCTCTTATACTCTTTTAACTAAAAAACTAATTATGATAATTTGTGACCTTGTAGACTCCAATATAGCGGGAAACCGAGCTTGTTAAGGAGATACTCGCTTCAAGGGTGAGTAGAACATTCGAACCCGAGTAATATAGTAGGTAAAGTAAAACTTGAAATAAAGTGGGAAAATTTCTAAGTTATAAATGAATGAGAAAAATGAACGATAATGCTTGAGAATGATTTATATGTTTATGTATACATTATGAATAATCATGTGGTGTTATGTTGTTATATTTCTTATGAATGCTTACAAGGGTGCATGATCGACACGTTATTGTGTATGCATAGTAGTCTAACACACGCCTCTTAAAAAGAAATAGTTTTATGAATAAACATCATACTTGACTTCATGCACATGTTTGGCTACACATATATTAGAATGATATAACATGTTGGTTATCTTGAAAAGGCTTGCATGTTGTTAGTTTAATAAGTGGTTACTTATACATGTTAATGTCTTTCTTAATATTGGCATCATGTAAAGTAGGAATCATGTGAATTCTTTATGTTATTATTATCTTATGCATCCTTGCATGTGGTTATTACATGAAGGATATGATATTTGCATGTTATAATACGTGATAAACGTATTGAGGAAGGGACTGGGTTGAACCAGAGGTGATCGAAGGGGAGAATAATACATGGTAAACGTATGAGAGGAAGGGACCGGGTTGAACCGGAGGTGATCGAAGGGGAGAATAATACGTGGTAAACGTATCGGAGGAAGGGACCGGGTTGAATCGGAGGTGATCAAAGGGAGATTATATTTTATGTTGATCATGTATGCATGTTGCGATTATATTTTATGTTGATCATGTATGCATGTTGCGATTATATTTTATGTTGATCATGTATGCATGTTGCAATTATATTTATGTTGATCATGTATACATGTTGCGATTATATTCTATATTGATCATGTATGTTAATATGGTTAAGTTAGAAATTGTATGTTAAAACTATAAAGAATTGATATTCCAGACTCTAAGATAAGTCGACTTACCTAGGCAATTTCACCAGTATTAGTCAACTAGCCCTTGGGATAAGTCGACTATGGAAGGAAAAAGTGGGTAGACATGTCATTGGAAACACATCTTAGTCGACTATATATAAACTGTAAGTCGACTAGTCTCAGTTACAGGAAACAAACAGAGAGTAGACATCTTCTTTTGACCATGACTAGTCGATTATAGATGATAAATAGTCGACTACACAAGAGAGGGTAGTCGACTAAAATTGGTTATAGTGACAAACAGAGAGCAGCATACCTTTTTGATCCATATCTAGTTGACTATAGATAATGTATAAGTCGACTAGTACATAGAGTAGTCGACTATACAGGTTGGGTAGTCGACTACATAAGTCACTGGCAGCCAACAGAGAGTAAATACTTTTTGGATCAACCCAGTAGACTATAGCTTCAATGTTAGTCGACTAATGCCAATAGTGACATTAATCGACTATAGGAATGGGCAAGTCGACTAACATGACCTGTTACTGTGTTTGGGTCGGAACTTCAGCTAATACCTAAAACTTCACACATATGGTATAAAAATACAATTGCCAACCTGATGATAAAGTCCAAATAGACCTACTTAATGGAATGCATAAATATTGTTTTACTCACTGAGCTGTCGAGTTTACTCTGTTCTCATTATTACCTTCAGGTTTGGATAAAGGCAAAGGACCCGCTTAATGGTAACATACGCGGGATAGGTGTCAACGGAGACATTTCACCCTTTTTACTTGTTCATTTGATATGTATATGGTTGTAGAAAACTATGCATAACTTCTATTTAGATGTTTGATATGAACTTGTAAATATTGAAGTGCTTGGTGCTTGACTCAAAGCCTGTATTATATTTTGGAATAGTAATGTATTAGACTATGTTTTCTTATGAGTTGTCGGACTAATATTTTTAGAAATGCTAAATCATGTTAAGATCATACATGCTATCAGAGTGGAGATTGATGTAAAGTATATAGCAGTCTGATGTTAGTAGAATGGAAGTATTGTATTCTGATGGGTCCCACGCTTGGATAATCTGTGATGATTGTAATCAATGGAAATTATTAACTGGCACCGTTATAAAAAGCTTATCAGATTTTGAATTAATAGTTCAAACCCAATATTTCTATTACAATGCATCAAATAGCATTTGGCAAGGTTTCTTTCTCATGATCATATTTGTCCCTTTTCTAATTTTCACTAAATTAAATATTTTAAAGATAATTACCGATAAACAATCATAAATTTTAACTAAATAGTCTTTGTTCAGAAGACGGCCATGTTTTCTAGAACCATGCTGTTTAGACTATAATGGGGACATTAAGTGGGTGGAAGTGAAGAAGTGGGAAGTATGATTTTTTTTCTTTTGAAAAATGAGATTTTTTTTTCGGTATTTGGATGGTAGTTAGAAAGCGTCATTGAAAAGTGTAATGTCTTTTCTGATGTTTAGATGATAATGTGGAAGTGGAAGTGAAAAAGTTGACCACAAAGTTGACCATAAATTAATATTAAATAATATTAATTATTAGAAAAAATTGGACTACAATTATACTGTAAGTGAGATTTTCATGAGCACAATATTAACTATTTTTAGTTACAACTTATTAACAATGAGATTTACATGACCACAAAATTAACTGTAGCATCCTAAAAGTGAGAAAATGATTGTGTAAAAAGGAGCAGAGAAAAAGAAAAAGAGTTTCCCTATTTTTCTTTTATGATGTTTGGATGGACAGCGAAAATGAAAAATGAGGCATCTCACTTCCTCACTTCCACCTTTAACCAAACAACTCCTAAATGGAAACAAAAGAACGAAAATGGGGACCTCTCTCTCTCTCTCTCTCTCTCTCTCTCTCTCTCTCTCTCTCTCATCATATGTAATGTATTATTTACATACAAAGATCAATTGATTACGTAACAACTAGTGATGGCTAATGGGGCGCGTCGACCCGCTTCGACCAGCCTCACCCCGCCCTGTGCGATCCGTTTGAGTCGCACAGGGAGGGTTACGGGTCAACCCGGACTCGCCCCGTTTAGGGACATGTTACCCGAATTGACCCGTCCCGTGTGTCAGATTCGTCCCGTGACGAATCACGAGACGAATCGGGTCGGGAAAAATTTTCCCCGACCCCTCCTCTTTCTTTTTTTTTTGTTTTAAAATTATTATATATGTGAAACGGGATAATTAGTTTCAGACCCCTATTTTATTTTTTTAGCCCTCAATAACTCAAAAAATTGCTTATTGTGATAAATTTGAAATTTTCAAAAGAAAATAATAATAAAATTCGAGACGGGTCCAACCCCTCTCGACGAATCTGGGTAACGAATCGGATCAAGAGATCTTGACCCAATTAGCTCCCCGATTACTTGATTCGTCTCGTTTGGATTCGTTTCGAGACGGTTCAACCCGTCTCGAAACACATTCGTTAGCAAACAGGACGAAACAACCCGTTAGCCATCCCTGGTAACAACTTCTACATATATACAGCAAGGTTCTCAGAGTCTGGTGGCCGACACCATCATGAGATCTGCTCCCCATTCATTCATGTCTCTATTCTTTGCTTCCAAACTCTGCCACCTTTTAGTACTATTATAACTTCTTCCCTTTTGCTTCTCAGCACGGTGAAACATTAAGTGCTACTTATAAGGGTTTTTTTTTCCTTTTTTAACATAAGGTCTTAATCAGACTTAAACTCGAGACCCCTCACAACTCACACCGTTAAAAGATTATTTTGACTGTTCAGAGAACCCAGATACAAAGATCCATCATGAAAGTCCCTCTCATCGTATGTGTTTGGTTGAGCGAAGACTCTTGTAACATGTACTAATCTTAAAAATTATAGATCTTGTTACTAACAGTGGTGCATTTGACGGTGTTTGGAAAGAACTAAAAACAAAATGTTAGATATGACTCTTTCCGAACATATTCCTCTCTCAAACATGAACAATACGAGATATATAAATCCATTATTTAGGAAACAAATATGAATTCAGACTTATCTAACCCAAAAAGCTTAACTAGCGGGCAGAGACCTTAACTTTCTATTATGAATTTACTTTACTTTCATTCTCCGACGTGAGACTACTCAGATCACACATGACTCATTCGCGGCCACTGTTTCGATCTTGACACTGAAAGGCACCCATCATTTCATGACCTACAAGGCCAAACCCACACCATCATCTCTCCACCTCCATTGCTGAGGGCAAGCATGTGATCAGCCTTCATTATTAGTGACAGTAACAAATGCTGGTCACATTTAATTAGCATCAATCAGTTGGGAGAGATGATTAATGGAAGAGGGCATTTAGGAAAGGGGTGGGCAGCCCTAGCTTTTGGGTTGCCCTACACATGCACACAGCAAGGGCTCTTGCCTTTCATGTGTCTCTTCTCAGACCTCCCAGTTTTCATGAGGATCAGTCTGTTGGAGGTGGTCTCCTCCCTTGGCTGCGCTTCATGTGCTCTCATGTGGGTTGTCCTTTGCTCAGCTCACGCTCATGCATGCCTGTCACACTCCTCACAGCTTGGCATCAACCCTAACATAACTTTTTTATACACATCAACATAAGAATTTTATTTCTTTTGAATCATTTTGATTTGAATTTAAAAAAAATCTTCTCCCTGAGAGGTTCTCTGTTCGACAGAAAATATTTCTCTCAACTCTCATTATAATTTAAGAGTTTTGGTGCACTAGCAGCGACTATAACTTTAAAATCATGTAAAAGCAATACTGGCAAAATTCTCATGTGTAAAAAAATATGAAGGATTTTATGATCAATATGTGACAGAAAAGAAAAACCAGAAGCAAATAGTCTCGTGTTAGGTAAAAACGCAGATGTTTATGCGTTAGTGATTGGGGCCTAACTCTATTACATCACACTTGATCTTTCTTTGAATTAAAGCTTAATGATCTGCATCATTTTTCTAAATTCCAATGAACACATCAATGATGCATGGTCCCAAACTTAATCTGCACTTCTCCAACCAAAACAGTTCTGCAAAAGATGAAGTTTGAGAGTATTTTTTAGTGTGTTTGCAACAGACTTGGGAGGGCAAAAAAAAAAGGTAGAGACGACGAAATGTCAGAACTTAAAATGTAAAATCTTCACACAAGTCATAACGATTCAGTCCTTATGAAACTTTTACATGCTTTTTTGTAAATTTAGTTTGAAAAATCTCTGTAAGCACTACTGGCAGAGAAATTCAAATTCCACAATCTTCGCAAATTGTTTCATGCAAAAGATTTGAACTTCCAAACTCTCCTGGGAGAAAGTATGGTTGACTTTAATATGATATTTCATGAGAAAAGTATAGTACCCTCAACTTTCATCACAACTGGTTCATTCTCTAGCGTTCTTTTTTCGTGTATAATTATAAAGAAAAAGATTCACAAGGAGAAACTTTTGTCCTCGATTCTACATAGCTTTGTTTTTCTAGCATAATTATAAAGAAAAAGATTCACAAGCACGAGCAGGATGCTTATGCTTTCTCTTCTTCTCCTTACTAATCTTATATCCCGTCGCCGGCGGCGGCGTTGTGATTCTAATGAACTGTCAATGCCCTCTACCCTATCTGTATGTCACCTTCTCCTCAAAGAGTCTATTGTCAAATTGTCTTCTGACGTTTATGAACAGACAAGTGCAACTTTGTGAGGGCAGTGTGGTTTGAAAGGCCTCTGGGATGGAGGATGACTGAACTAGGGCGATCCGTTTACTAATCCGACACAAAGCAGGTTCCTTTCTCCCATTGGATCTCTTGCCCGATCAGAACGGAACTGTATGCCAAGTGCCATCAGACTTGCTTCATTGCCCATGTGCTCACGAGCCGAGTTCGAACCGACACCTCCGCTCAGCAGGAAGTCAACATTAAAGCCCTCAAGAAGAACAAGACATCGGGATTTAGTTCCCTTGTCCGATAGAGTTTTTGGTGCAGTGGTATAAGCTTTAATATAGTAGAAGACCGACACAAGTTCAATTCCTACCCGATGCGCAAGTACAAATGAATTTAAAAAAAAAAAAAAATTACCGCTGCATTTTCGGCCCATAAAAAGATGCTCAACCTGTGAAGGCGTGTTAGAATATAAATCGATTACTTTTCAACCCCTACCATAACTTCAAAGTTTTAATGTAGTGATAGAGACTTTAATAATACAAACCGTGACATCATAAAAAGCCAGCTATGCCGACAACAAACTTTTCCTTCTATAGTGAGGCAGCAATAGAAAATAGCAATAATAATAAGTGTCTTTAGTTTATGAGTAGACTGCCTCTTTTAAGAGTTAAGGTTGATCCGAGCTACTGATCTCCTTGGTCTATTTGCAACCCAAGATTAATGTTGAGGCTAATATCCTAATCTCTACCCTATATATATATATATATATATATATATATATATATATATATATATATATATATGAACTCAAATAGGTCTCTAGATTGTCACTTTCTCATTATCCAAACTCATATTTGATAATATATAAGCACCTGAATAACTAAGGTATGTATATGACCTTAAAAAAAAAAAAAAAAAAGGAATAAAGGAAAAAAAGAAACGCTACTGAAATTGGGGTTCAGCTCATATGTGTGAGTCACACACATATAATAAGAAGACCAATTACGCGTTGACACGTGTATTGATTCTCTTATAATATGTTATGTTTGTGGGCCTCATGCACATATTATAAGAGATTAAAAGAGGTGCAATGCACGTGTCAACGCGTGATTGACTCTCTTATTGTATGTGTGTGGCTCACATACATGAACCGAATCCTGAAATTTGGTCTGCAGACTCACTCGTGGTCTAATTAAAAATTAAAAAAGGATTGCTACTGGACTTATTTTGGGCCAAACATGACACTTAAATTTCTTCTCTGCACAGCGCAGAAGATTATTTCTCTCAGCCCGTCAGTTTTCGAAAAGGTGAAGGCTGCAGCCCAACTTTTTAAACTTCCAGGCTTGGATTTGTCTTTCACATTTAGAGGCTTGCATAAAATTGGGCCTTGTGGCCCATGTAGGGCCATATCATCCAGCAAAGAAACCCTAATCACTTGCTACTTCAAGAACCGCAGCTTCCGACCTCACGTGCACGTTACCTCTGGGCCAGCTTAGAGGGCTCATGGGCCTTGTGGCTCATTTTAAACAAAAAATTAATTGGGGTAACCGGGGTTCGGGCCAACTGGATCATTTGCAGTGAATCAGGCGCAAGTTGATGCAGCGCTCAGTGCACAATTGCAATCCCACTTGGTTCATGCTTCTGCTGGGGAAAAATCATGGACTGGAAGAGAGGACTCTGTGACTGAAGAGGCTACCACTGCCCATCATGACGCCTTCGAAAGATGAAAGCTGCAGTTGTCAAGGCCAACGCTGCAACCACTGTTGCTCCCACACCCACCGAGACATTGTTGCTTGATGTGTCGATGCAAAAACCCATGGCACTTCATATGTATATTTCGTCATGACGCGCAAAAACCCCATGTCATGATACTTTTTAAAAGTAAAGTTTAAGAGGAACTTGAGAAGAGTTGTTAAGATATATAACTTCTGGTGAAAAGGTAACAGTCATGGAACATTATTAGAGAACCTCTCTCTTTATACTGAGAAAGAGGCGGAGAAAGACGGGGAATTTCTATATTTATAGGAAGAGACGGCTTAATCTTAATACGATTCTCCTTTTTATTTTTTTTTTATTATTTATTAACTTTTTTTTTAGAGTGAAGATGGGAATTGAAGCTCAAATTTCTAGCCAGAATAATTTGTGAGCTCTTAGTCCAATGAAGAGACACATTGCTACCCAGAAAACACAGCAAAAAAAAAAAAAATCATATTAATAGAGAATATTTAAGAGGGGTGTATCATTAATATAAACCATTTTGTTCATGACTTTAAGGCAGCCTCTGTCACGTCAGGGGCCCCATATGAGATGAGAGAGAGAGAGAGAGAGAGAGAGAGAGGAGAGGGGGGGGGGGGGGAATATAATAAATAAATAAATAAGGAAAGAAAGGAAAAGAGAAAAATGTGCCTTTTGGTCATATTCTCAGACTTATGGGTCTAAAATGATCTTTGTTTCATGCACTTCTCCTCAGCGGTGGAGTCATGATTTCAAAGACGGGGGTATAAATAGCACATCGGCGTGTCATTGACTGTCGACATCTTATAAAGAACTAGAACATCTTTTTAGATGAGGCCGGGGGCACTTTTTGGTGGGTTGGGGGTGCTTATGCCCACTTTGACCCGACTCCGCTACTTGCTACACTTCACCTCATTTCTAAACGCAAAACACAAACTAAAGAAGACCTTGCCTTTTCTACTACCAAAAGCTTGGGTTTCTAACATCAACAGTAATTATTTTTCTCACCCTATTGTTTATTTAGTAAATCTAGTAACTAAATATAAATAAAAATAATAGTTAACCTAGTAATTTTGTAATTTGAAGCTTAACGCGCCCAACCTACTATCATCCATCAAAAATGTTAGGATTTTGTCTTATTTTCAAGAGAAGATGATGATCCAAGAAATCTAATTGAGTTGGAGAAGACGATGACTTGAAGCAGAAGAAGCAAATCAAGATGAAGCACTTTTCTTTTAGGGGATTTCGAGTTTTCTTTTTAAGATGAGTATGAATAGAATTCAATTTCTATTCAATGAAGATTTGTTTCTAAAGTTAAAGGGTTTAGAATCCTTCTAGATCAAGGATATCAACTTCTAATAGGATTGATTAAGATTCTTCAAACATCCAATGGCCAAATCATCTCATAGTCTAAATAAGAGTTGTATCATAAAATCCTATAAATAAAGATTATAACCCAACATTGTAAATTGGGGCAGAAGAGTAGAGGAATGTTGTGGTGAATAACATATAAGGCCTAAAAAGCCAAGAAGGCCCTAAAATGCCAGAAAGAGAGGAGCAATGTGAATGTGCATAGAGAGAAGGTATACTTTTGTAATAGGTGTAGATTTAAGGGTAAAGTGAATACTCAAGAGGATGTTAGATCTCTTTGTATCAAGCTTATTAATAAGCTCTCTTAAGTTCTCTTTACATGGGCGTAGGCCAGGTTTGGGCCGAACCAAATTAAATTGTAACGCCCCGATCCCGCGAATACGGGGACGTCACTGGCAACGTATATACGTAAGTCCGAAGTACCTTCCCGTATATACGCTAAGCATCAGTACAGACAAGAATCAGAGTACGGAAGCAAATGGTGCATTATACATTCAACACATATATATATACAATCACAGAGTTATCACCAGAGGTGATGAATATTACAATAATAATACATCACAGATATGCAAATGCGAGGGTACAAAGATATACATATGTGAATAGTACAAAAGGGAGCTCACATACAGGTATACAAGGAAATGTACAAGTATGAATAGAAAAGGGCACTCACGAATTTACTAAAGGGAAACTCGAGAGGCGCAAGGGGGCCTGGAAGGATGTGGCTCTGGATGATCAGCTGGGGATCCACGCTACCGCTGCGCCTACTCTGATCCGCAAGGGGGAGAATCTACACGCTCCAACTCCATGACCTGGACATGAGAATCCAGGGAGTCAGTGAAACTCCCCAGGCGAGTAGGAATATGGATGCCAGGTGGCGAGTCAGGAGGAGCACAGGTGTCAAGTACAGAAGACAGGAGGGTTAGAACACAAATGAAGTATATAAGAAATGATATCAAGTAGGAAATACTCAGGAGGCAGATAGGTAGAGTTAGAGCAGCATGAACAGGTATGGCATAATAATCATAAAAAGGAAATCCGAATAAAACCAATACAACAATATGGTAAGGCACATCACAGATTCGTAGCCGTTTAAGTTGCAGGCTTTAGTATGCGTCCCATTCCACATACCTCTACTTACAACTTAAAGAGCCGATTATTATGACACTTTATTATTACTCGTCTTACCTTGATATCTAGCTATGTGAACTAGCGTCCCAACGCACATAGATCCATATCCGAGTAAAGCAAGGTTGTTATTGGAAACTAGCGGGGGTATCAACGAACTATGTTTACAGTGGGTCCCGTGCATGCCCGGGACCACGGTCAAGGTTGTTCCGTTGCATGGAACGGAAGCCAGCCGCAAGGCTAAACAGGAGGGACTTATGTATGCCCTTCATAACAGGAATAAGGGAGCCACTCTCCCCTCGGTCCCCTGGAGGCCACAGTCAGACCGGAACATGAGTTGCACAACATTCCTAAAAGCCACTGTAAACACGAACACATATTGATATCCGCATGTTTCCCCCGACCCAATACAAGTTGGTACTTTTTTAGGATTCATTAGTTTAATTATCACTTTACGGGAATAACAGGAAATGGACATGATCAGGAATCAGGAGTACATAAGTACTATATAGTCAGGTCACTGCATATAAAGCAGGAATACAAGTCACTGATCATGATACAGGATAATAAGTAAAGTTCCCGTAAAGGTGATAATCACAAGTCAAGTATATCATGCTGTGTAATACCCCGTTCCCGGAATACGTACTTAGTTGCGTATTCAGATTTTCAGTCGTATTTTTTCGATTTGTTTCCTGTATTTATTCTGTATTATGAATTCCTTATATGGTTGCTTTGTCTTGGATTTGGATTCGTGGACTCGGAGTCAGCCCCAGTCTGAACCGAGGACCTAATCCTAATGTATTACTCGATTTAGACATTCTGATAATTAGAATTGACCGATTTTAGTTTTAAATATCATTTTCCAATATTACATATTTTCTATGATTTCTAGATTTTCTGAAATAAAATGAAAGTCTTCAAAACCGGTGTCGGCCAGTGCCGCTGACCGATTCCTGGATTTTTAATTCTTAACAGTTTGGAATTTCATGATGGTCCTTTGTAACGCCCCGATCCTGGCGGATACGGAGACGTCACTGCAACGTATATACGTAGGTCAGAACTACCCTCCCGTATATACGCTAAGCATCAGTACAGACAAGATCAAAGTACGGAAGTAAGTGGTGCATTATACATTCCAACACATGAATACAATCACAGAGTTATCACCAGAAGTGATCCAATATTACATGAATATCACATCACTAATATGCGCAAATGCGGGAATACATGGAAATGTACATATATGAACAGTAGAGGTATGTGGAATGGGACGCATACTAAAGCCTGCAACTTAAACGGCTATGAATCTGTGTTGTGCCTTACTATATTTGCTTGTCCGGGATTTTACTTCGGATTTCCGGTTTTATGAGTATTATCGTATTATCTGCTCATATTCTGCTTTATCCATTGTATTCACTTGCCTCTTGTTCATTATCTTATCATGCCTGAGAACAGTCGGGTTGAATGGGCTTGGGTTATGGTGACATGAGATAAAGGTATATAGATGAGGGTTTCCTTGTTTGGATTATTCCTTCGATGTACTAGTCTCATGGAACTGTAATCTGAAGCCGTACAATCAGATTGCTTGTCCTTGGCTTTACATGACATGTACTCACCCTTACTCGCCACTTGGTTTGCTTCACCACTCGCCTGGGGAGTATCATTTGACTCCCCTGGATCCTCATGTCCAGGTCATGGAGCTTGGAGCGTGTAGATTCTCCCCCTTGCGGATCAGAGTAGCGCAGCGGTAGCGTGGATCCCCAGCCGATCATCCAGAGCTCCATCCTTCCAGGCCCCCTTGTGAGTCTCTCGAGTTTTCCTTTGTAAACTCGTGAGTACCCTTTTCTGTTTATACTTGTACATTTCCAAGTCCTTTATACTGTTCATATATGTACATTTCCATGTATTCCCGCATTTGCGCATATTAGTGATGTGATATTCATGTAATATTGGATCACTTCTGGTGATAACTCTGTGATTGTATTCATGTGTTGGAATGTATAATGCACCACTTACTTCCGTACTTTGATTCTTGTCTGTACTGATGCTTAGCGTATATACGGGAGGGTAGTTCTGACCTACGTATATACGTTGCAGTGACGTCTCCGTATCCGCCAGGATCGGGGCGTTACATGCTGGGTGTCAAGTGATAGCATGACAGGGTGATGATATTTAGTAAACAACCAAGCATATCAAAGGATTGATAATAGTCGGGTTAAGTCATGGCAAAAGATTGATAGTAGTCAGGGCAAGTCATAGCATAACTAAAGGGTCTTGCCAAATAGTAGCATGGCAGGTGGTCAGGTGATAACACACTAATGGTCAGGTGATATACATGTGTTAAAGGAAGCATACAACTAACAAGTCTGAAGCAATGACAAGTAGTAACATGGAAGTGACTCAAAGTCCAACGACCACGAAGGGTCGGCCACGCATAGTATACGATAAAGAAGTAAGCATATCAATAGCACGGCACAAGTACAAGATGAAGCTACCATAATATAAGCAATTGCAGGGCAAACATGAATATGGAAATAAGAAGCGAAATACTTATCGTCCCGACGAAACGGGATATCAAATAGAGAAGAGCGAAGAGCGAGACTACTCGCCTAAACCACCAATATGCCAAAAGATCCAAAATCCACGGAAGCTCGGGATGCGCCATAACCTGTGATATAAATATGTAGAGTGAAGAGGAGAGAGAAGGAGAGAAGGTAAGATGATGTTTGTCAAGAGACAAGTCAAGCAATACCAATATATGATATAAGTCTAGAGGATAAGGTTCATACTCAAGAAAGAAATCAACTAAGACAAACAGCCAAAGTTAGTCGACTAGGGTGGGAGAGTAGTCGACTAATAGTGGACTCTAGTCGACTAACAGTCTGGTATAGTCGACTAAAACTGGGTTCCAGAGAGTTGGGTTATGGTTTCAGGAAAAGTTAGTCGACTAGGTGGAAAGGGTAGTCGACTAACAGACATCTCAAGTCGACTAACAGTCATGTCAAGTCGACTAATACTGAGTTACAGAGAGTTGGGTTTCTGATTCAGGAAAGGTTAGTCGACTAGGGTCAAGGGAGTAGTCGACTAAGGGTCTCTAGTCGACTAGGGAAATAGGTAAGTCGACTAAAACTGTGAAATCAGAAAGGTTACGTTTCAACTAAGGGTTTTCTAGTCGACTAATCTATAGGTCTAGTCGACTAATCGTCTGGAAACAGCACACAGAACAGATTTTGGTGGTTTTGTTTGATGACCAAATAATCATGATTTGAAGACACAAGTGAACATGATATGTAAACTTAAGTATACTAGGAATTAATCAAGTCTTGGTGATTAAAATTACTTACCAAAAGGAGTGGTTGATGGTGGAGTGATGGTGGTAGTGGTGGAAGTTGATGATGAAGAAGAAGGTGAGGTCTTTTGGTAGAGTTGATGACCTTGGTGGTGTTTCCCATGGAGATGAAGGAGGAGGAAGATGAAGGGAAGAGGTTGGAGTAGTTGTGGTGGTGGAGATGAAGGAGATGGAGGTGGCTAGGGTTTGGCTCTTGGTGAAGAGAAAATGAAAAAAAGGAAATGAAATGTAAAGGGAAGGTTTAAATAGGATTTTGGATTTGTGAAGGAGGTATAATTAATGTAGATGAGAGGGGGCTTTTTGCAAATAGGAGAGGATGGGATGAGTGTCCTTCTCTTGGCCACTTGCCGGCCAAGGAAGAGAGAGAAAAAGAGGGCATTAATGGTGGGAGTTGGTGGAAAATGGAATTTTGGAAAAGATTGGAATTTTGGAAAAAGGAAAAGCTTGTGGCTTGTGGAGGAAGGAAGGAAATAAAGAAAAAGGAAAAAGGAAAAGAAAATAGAAAAAGGGAAATTATTCTCTTGAAAGAGAAAATGAAAGATAATGAAAGTGACGGATTCCCGGGATTCAGTTGCAGATGCGGAAATCTTTCGAGAAAAATACCGGAATCGTCCGAAATTCAAGTATCTCAGAACGACCCGAAATAATTATCAAAAATCAAGAATATAATATTAAGTATCATAGTGAATTCCGTTTAAGAAATACTTTATAGTTTTAAAACTAAAAATCCCGGAATCAGCTAGCTACCGACTCCGGTGGAATTTTCATAAAATCATAAAATCCTCAGAAAAAGAATGTAGGTAGAAAATATGATTCTAAGGAATAATGCCTAAAGGACCTTCTAGAAATTCCTAGCTAATTGTGAAATAAAAATCCGGGAATCGGTCAACGGAACTGGCCGACACCGGTTTTGAAGACTTTCATTTTAATTCCAGAAAAATCTAGAAAATCATAGAAAATATATAATATTGGAAAATGATATTTGAAACAGAAATCGGTCAAATCAGAATACCGGAAAGACCAAATCGAGTAATACACTAGGATCGGGTCTTCGGTTCAGACTAGGGCTGACTCCGAGTCCACGAATCCAAATCCAAGATAAAACAGTCATATAAGGAATTCATAATACAGAATAATTACAGGAAGTAAATCGAAAAAATACGATCAAAAATCTGAATACGCAACTAAGTACGTATTCTGGGAACGGGGTATTACAATCCACCCACCTTACAAAAATTGCGTCCTCGCAATTTTGTTAAGGGGTGAATTGAACACAAAGGGAACAAGGGTGGAATCTATACCAATTAAGATATGAAGCACTAGAGGTAGGGCTCTCAAGTCGACTGAACAATAATCATCCTCCGCACTTCCGGCTGTATAAATCTTCGAATAATGCTGAATAATACTGTTGATGTCGTTGCTGTGTAATAGAATTCCAAATGTACTGCATACTTGATAGTCCTCCGAGCATAAGCCAGAATACTGAAGATAAAGAAAATCCTGAGCATAATGATAAAGAAGACCGATAATTAAGAATCCCGAATACCAGACATCAATCACTCTGTAAGATATAATAGAGAATGTAGAATATCTGTAGAGAATGCCGACTACTGTCTTGTGAAAGATAACCAGATCAAGATCGATCTGGAGAATACCAAGCTTCATAGAATTCACCGAAGAGATCACATAATAGGTTCATGCAGAACCAGCCACTACCTTCCTAGTCTATCATATCTTAATGTTGGTATAAGGGCTTCATAAAACCAAAACAGGGAAAGGATAGGAGGGATTAGGAATCAAAGGAAGGATGGCCAAGAAGTAGATAACTCTGCACTTGTAGTTGGAATGTATAACCAAGACTCAAGTATTCCAGTTGCAAATTTCATTACCATTAATTTGCCCTCTGGACGTACTGAAGAGGTTTAGAGCCTAAGCTCTGATACCATCCTGTAACGCCCCGATCCCGGCGAATACGGGGACGTCACTGCAACGTATATACGTAAGTCCGAAGTACCTTCCCGTATATACGCTAAGCATCAGTACAGACAAGAATCAGAGTACGGAAGCAAATGGTGCATTATACATTCCAACACGTATATATATACAATCACAGAGTTATCACCAGAGGTGATGAATATTACAATAATAATACATCACAGATATGCAAATGCGAGGGTACAAAGATATACATATGTGAATAGTACAAAAGGGAGCTCACATACAGGTATACAAGGAAATGTACAAGTATGAATAGAAAAAGGGCACTCACGAATTTACTAAAGGGAAACTGAGAGGCGCAAGGGGGCCTGGAAGGATGTGGCTCTGGATGATCGGCTGGGGATCCACGCTACCGCTGCGCTACTCTGATCCGCAAGGGGGAGAATCTACACGCTCCAAGCTCCATGACCTGGACATGAGAATCCAGGGGAGTCAGTGAAACTCCCCAGGCGAGTAGGAATATGGATGCCAGGTGGCGAGTCAGGAGGAGCACAGGTGTCAAGTACAGAAGACAGGAGGGTTAGAACACAAATGAAGTATATAAGAAATGATATCAAGTAGGAAATACTCAGGAGGCAGATAGGTTAGAGCAGGCATGAACATGTATGGCATAATAATCATAAAACAGGAAATCCGAATAAAACCAATACAACAAATATGGTAAGGCACATCACAGATTCGTAGCCGTTTAAGTTGCAGGCTTTAGTATGCGTCCCATTCCACATACCTCTACTTACAACTTAAAGAGCCGATTATTATGACACTTTATTATTACTCGTCTTACCATGATATCTAGCTATGTGAACTAGCGTCCCAACGCACATAGATCCATATCCGAGTAAAGCAAGGTTGTTATTGGAAACTAGCGGGGTATCAACGAACTATGTTTACAGTGGGTCCCGTGCATGCCCGGGACCACGGTCAAGGGTTGTTCCGTTGCATGGAAACGAAAGCCAGCCGCAAGGCTAAACAGGAGGGACTTATGTATGCCCTTTCATAACAGGAATAAGGGAGCCAGCTCTCCCCTCGGTCCCCTGAAGGCCCACAGGTCAGACCGGAACATGAGTTGCACAACATTCCTAAAAGCCACTGTAAACACGAACACATATTGATATCCGCATGTTCCCCCGACCCAATACAAGTTGGTACTTTTTAGGATTCATTAGTTTAATTATCACTTTACGGGAATAACAGGAAATGGACATGATCAGGAATCAGGAGTACATAAGTACTATATAGTCAGGTCACTGCATATAAAGCAGGAATACAAGTCACTGATCATGATACAGGATAATAAAGTAAAGTTCCCGTAAAGGTGATAATCACAATTCAAGTATATCATGCTGGGTGTCAAGTGATAGCATGACAGGGTGATGATATTTAGTAAACAACCAAGCATATCAAAGGATTGATAATAGTCGGGTTAAGTCATGGCAAAAGATTGATAGTAGTTAGGGCAAGTCATAGCATAACTAAAGGGTCTTGCCAATAGTAGCATGGCAGGTGGTCAGGTGATAACACACTAAATGGTCAGGTGATATACATGTGTTAAAGGAAGCATACAACTAACAAGTCTGAAGCAATGACAAGTAGTAACATGAAAGTGACTCAAAGTCCAACGACCACGAAGCGTCGGCCACGCATAGTATACGATAAAGAAGTAAGCATATCAATAGCACGGCACAAGTACAAGATGAAGCTACCATAATATAAGCAATTGCAGGGCAAACATGAATATGGAAATAAGAAGCGAAATACTTATCGTCCCGACGAAACGGGATATCAAATAGAGAAGAGCGAAGAGCGAGACTACTCGCCTAAACCACCAATATGCCAAAAGATCCAAAATCCACGGAAGCTCGGGATGCGCCATAACCTGTGATATAAATATGTAGAGTGAAGAGGAGAGAGAAGGAGAGAAGGTAAGATGATGTTTGTCAAGAGACAAGTCAAGCAATACCAATATATGATATAAGTCTAGAGGATAAGGTTCATACTCAAGAAAGAAATCAACTAAGACAAACAGCCAAAGTTAGTCGACTAGGGTGGGAGAGTAGTCGACTAATAGTGGACTCTAGTCGACTAACAGTCTGGTATAGTCGACTAAAACTGGGTTCCAGAGAGTTGGGTTATGGTTTCAGGAAAAGTTAGTCGACTAGGTGGAAAGGGTAGTCGACTAACAGACATCTCAAGTCGACTAACAGTCATGTCAAGTCGACTAATACTGAGTTACAGAGAGTTGGGTTTCTGATTCAGGAAAGGTTAGTCGACTAGGGTCAAGGGAGTAGTCGACTAAGGGTCTCTAGTCGACTAGGGAAATAGGTAAGTCGACTAAAACTGTGAAATCAGAAAGGTTACGTTTCAACTAAGGGTTTTCTAGTCGACTAATCTATAGGTCTAGTCGACTAATCGTCTGGAACAGCACACAGAACAGATTTTGGTGGTTTTGTTTGATGACCAAATAATCATGATTTGAAGACACAAGTGAACATGATATGTAAACTTAAGTATACTAGGAATTAATCAAGTCTTGGTGATTAAAATTACTTACCAAAAGGAGTGGTTGATGATGGAGTGATGGTGGTAGTGGTGGAAGTTGATGATGAAGAAGAAGGTGAGGTCTTTTGGTAGAGTTGATGACCTTGGTGGTGTTTCCCATGGAGATGAAGGAGGAGGAAGATGAAGGGAGAGGTTGGAGTAGTTGTGGTGGTGGAGATGAAGGAGATGGAGGTGGCTAGGGTTTGGCTCTTGGTGAAGAGAAAATGAAAAAAAGAAAATGAAATGTAAAGGGAAGGTTTAAATAGGATTTTGGATTTGTGAAGGAGGTATAATTAATGTAGATGAGAGGGGGCTTTTTGCAAATAGGGGAGGATGGGATGAGTGTCCTTCTCTTGGCCACTTGGCCGGCCAAGGAAGAGAGAGAAAAAGAGGGCATTAATGGTGGGAGTTGGTGGAAAATGGAATTTTGGAAAAGATTGGAATTTTGGAAAAAGGAAAAGCTTGTGGCTTGTGGAGGAAGGAAGGAAATAAAGAAAAAAGAAAAAGGAAAAGAAAATGGAAAAAGGGAAATTATTCTCTTGGAAGAGAAAATGAAAGATAATGAAAGTGGCGGATTCCCGGGATTCAGTTGCAGATGCGGAAATCTTTCGGGAAAAATACCGGATTCGTCTGAAATTCAAGTATCTCAGAACGACCCGAAATAATTATCAAAAATTAAGAATATAATATTAAGTATCATAGTGAATTCCGTTTTAAGAAATACTTTATAGTTTTAAAACTAAAAATCCCGGAATCAGCTAGCTACCGACTCCGGTGGAATTTTCATAAAATCATAAAATCCTCAGAAAAAGAATGTAGGTAGAAAATATGATTCTAAGGAATAATGCCTAAAGGACCTTCTAGAAATTCCTAGCTGATTGTGAAATAAAAATCTGGGAATCGGTCAACGGAACTGGCCGACACCGGTTTTGAAGACTTTCATTTTAATTCCAGAAAAATCTAGAAAATCATAGAAAATATATAATATTGGAAAATGATATTTGAACAGAAATCGGTCAAATCAGAATATCGGAAAGACCAAATCGAGTAATACACTAAGATCGGGTCTTCGGTTCAGACTAGGGCTGACTCCGAGTCCACGAATCCAAATCCAAGATAAAACAGTCATATAAGGAATTCATAATACAGAATAATTACAGGAAGTAAATCGAAAAAATACGATCGAAAATCTGAATACGCAACTAAGTACGTATTCTGGGAACGGGGTATTACATAAATTGTGTATTCTTCCTTATATCTTTTAATATTCATCTTGTCTGCTCGAGGTAATCGATCTCATGGCGTACTTGAAGTCGTCGGTGGGGATCTCCATATCTCTCAACTATTGGTATCATAGTAAGTATGGTATCCGGGTTATGCATGCAACAATTGGTATCAGGGCATATCAATTTCGATCACAACAAATGGTATCAGAGCTGATGGTGTTCGTTCAAGACTCGAGTGCTCTAGATGAAGAAGATGTCAAGTCGATGGAGTTCGACGGAGGCATCAAGATGAAGAAGGCAATAAGAAAATTCAGATTTATTTTAAGGTAAAGATCGATGACTTTTGGAGTATATTGATCAGGTGGAGTCGTCAAGGCTCAATGATGCTCAAATCTGAACCCGGTAGACGCGGAGGTGATGATCGGATCATCGCCAATGGCAGACGACAAGACTGGCTCGATGAGCTCACGGAGGCATCACACAAGGTATCCTATGGAGGCTCGCTGTGGCAGCTAGTCAAAGGAAAAACAACATAGAGGATGAAGACGATAAATGAACGAGATTGATTGGAAAGCAGATCGTGCAATTGCGAACGGATTCAGATGATCAAGGTGTCGAACACTGTGTTTTTCAGCATTCTGGATGCAATGGTGGGTGCAAATCGAGGAGATTTTAATGTCTGATACAGGTTATGTACAGATCATTTAAAGAAATCAACGGAGATCACGGTCAAAGTCATGACGGGCTAGTCGTGACATAATGAGATTATTGCAGGCATTGGTGGATCTATCAAGTGTGAAGATCATCAATAGCAGGATAATAGATCTGACAAATATCAATGCGACAGTGGATGACAGCCTTGATTGATGGAAGGAAGACCATGGCAGTGTGTGACGGGAAGCTCTGGTAAGACTATTGCAGTTATGTGAAGACAGTAAGTCTCAGGGTTAATACATCGATTGAAGGTGGACCATCACTAAGTGATCGGTAGAAGATCATGACACGACAAATCCTTTACAATGTTCGTGTAAAGTTGGTAAGACCATGACAGAATAAGAGGTGGATTGTCTCTAAACCGGCAGGGCCCCCATGGCCAGGAAGATGTCACAAAGCGAAATTAGCTGGCGACAGCGGTGATGCAATGCAAGATAAAGGAAAGAAATTTGGTCAGGGAGTTTTAATGAAAAGCTTAAAGGGAGCTCACTTCGAGGTGGAGCTTCAAGGAAAACTGCAACAAGTCTAAGAGTTACAAGACAACTAAAGAAAGGTGCATTCAGGTAAGGCCCGAGATGGCTCAAAACATGACGGTGAATCTGTCAAAGGCCCCGGGGAGAGGGGGCAAGGTTAAAGCCTTCATGACATGGTTACAATCAAGGAAAGAATTAAGATAGTAATTCAAAATCTCAAGTTGTTTTGCTAAGGGCTTGATAAGTAAGTCAAGATAAAGATTGTTAGGATTTTGCCTTGTTTTCAAGAGGAGATGATGGTTCAAGAAAATCCAATTGAGTTTGAGAAGACGATGGCTTGAAGTAAGAGAAGCAAATCAATGTGAAACAGTTTTTTTTTTAGACGATTGCGAGTTTTCTTTTAATGAGGAGTATGAATATGATTCAATTCCTATTCAATGAAGATTTGTTTCTAAAGATTAAAGGATTTAGAATCCTTCTAGATCAAGGAGATCAATTCCTGATAGGATTGATCAAGATTCTTCAAGTATCCAATGGTCAAAATCATCTCATAGTCTAAATAGGAGTTGTATTATAAAATCTTATAATTAAAGGTTGTAATCTAGCATTGTAAATTGGAGCAGAAGAGTAGAAGAAAGTTGTGCTGAATAATAATGTAAGACCTAAAAAGCCATAAGGCTCTAAAAAGCCAAGAAAGAGGGGAGTAAGGTGAAGGTGCAAAAAGAGAAGGTATACTCTTGTAATCTAGGCGTAGATTCAATGAAAAGGTGAATACTTTTATGTCATCAAGAGGAAGGTTAGATCTCTTTATATCAAGTTTATTAATAAATCTCTCTCAAGTTCTCTCTCCGTGAACATAGACCAAGTTTGAAAAAAATCACGTTAAATTGTGTGTTCTTCTTCTTATATTTTTTTTATTTCATCTCGTGTGCTCGAGATAATTGATCTCAAGGCGTGCTTGAGATCGTCAGTGAGGATCTTCGTATCTCTCAACTATTGGTATCATAGTAAGTATGGTATTCCGGGTTATGCACGCAACTATTGGTATCAGAGCACATCAATTTCGGTTACAACAAAAAAGGGGGAAAGAAAGAAAGAAATGTAAGACTCGAGATTACTAGGTTAACTCTTGTGTTTTTCAAAATAAAAGTTTATTTTTTGCTTTAGTTTATAATGTCTTTGCAAGGCATCATCGCAACATTTATTAACATACAACTGTCGCTACCAATGTTACTAAGGCCTAGCTATGGAGTTGAAAATCAGACTATAATTTTTGTTTTATATAGAAAAAAAATAAGAAGGGGGGGGGGAGAGGGGGAAGGGGGGGGAGAGAGAAAGCAATTAGCTTAGAGCTATGTTAATATTAATTTTGAGAATATTTAAATCATTATAGTAAATTAGTGTCACAAAGAGAATAATGCTAAAATGCATCAAGTTGGATGTCGATTGTATGTAGACATTTAATTATTAAATATGGTTAAAATTCATAAAACCACTATGAATTTTCAGTCATAACCATTGTAATTTTCCAGCCGTTTGAGATCACAAACTGCTGAAAATGTTAAAAACTACTGTAAACTTGGGCAATTTCATAGAGCTACCAAGTATTAGTTTACAACATAAAACAAGAGATAAAATTATCCTCGTTAAAAAAACCTGCTCTCCTTTCCATAGCGTATGGATGTAAGAGTTACGGATATTGGTACACAGAGAAATGAATAAGGCACACATTAAAAATTACAAAGAGTGCCGCTATTTTTTTAGACACTTTTATCCCCTGAGAATAGTCTAAAATGTTCATCCTTCTTCCTCATCCTTCCTCCACCTTCTCCTTTCGCGACGACTGTCATCGGTCCCCTGCTCCCCCCGCCACCCTCTAGCTTTTTCTCCTTGCCCTCCCCCCTTATTTGCCCAACACCCGACAACCTCCCCAAGCCTCACCCTCCATTTTACGGCTACTTGATGGGTAGGCAAAACGTATTTAAAATACATGATTTTTTATTTTTAGTTACTTGAAATAATGCAGATCAACTTCAACGGAGTGGATCTTGTATTCAGATGTCGTAGAATTGTTATTGAGTGGAAAGAATTCGGCCTCGAATTCTTCCAGAATGACACAAATCTCTCTCTCTCACTATACACACACACACACAGACCTACTAAAACTAGTACTTCTATTACTTATATAAAAAGACACTTAGCAAAAACGAACACAAATGCTCAATAAAATAATATTCGATCCATCTTGCTGCCAGTGAGGCCTCAAGTTAGGCCCTTATCATTTTCATGACCTGAAAAAGAGATTAATAACAATGGTGCGAGCTTGATAGCTCAATGATTAAGATAACTCCAATTTAACCTACATAAATACATGCTTACATAAATTTACAGTGTCAAATATCTAATATCAGTTTTTAACTGTATAGGAAATTCAATGCATTAACTCTTGATCTATTACCCGGTCTTCTTTTATCTTTCTTAAATTATAAATGTCTTAAGTATCAGATACAAATTTTGTATCTCACCATATCTATAACTAATGATGCACACAATAATTATTCATATACGTGATTTATGTATCACATTATCAAGTTCATGTGATATAGCACAATCATGTTATATTCATATAATTAGTGATTTAATTATCATATTGTTCATTACTTTTGGTTGTTAATTTCAAATACAATTTTGTATCTCAATAATTTTATAATTAGTGATGCACCAATTACATATTGTGCTCTTATGGCACAAACATAATGAATGATGCACCGATCACGTACCGTATTCTCATGACACACAATAATATTATATAAACGTGATTCATGGATCACAGTGATCATTATATATCACACCTGTGCACCATTCACACTCCTCTTCCTTCGATGAATGAATATCAACATAAACACATGTAGCTCATTCGCACTCCTTTACTCCGATGAATGTATACAACACATATACTCACGTATATCACTCGCATTCCTCTCCCTTCGACGAGTGGATACAAACTTCTACTTCACCATTAATCTCTGCGAATAACTTCTTCAATTCATCGTCCACATACACACATACAATTCACATCTACATATGTATAATTATATGTATTTGCATTCATATACATCGCCAACCAGTCAATAAACAGAATAACATTGATTACTTGTCAAGAATTAGGGTTTCGAGGATCTTGTATACCTTCGGGTTTGGCATTTCATTAGTGAGTTCACGTATTCAATTTTTTTCAAGTTTCATGTTAATTGTTCACAGTTCGTTAGCACTAATCACACTTAGTGCTTAGCATTATTTTTATTCATACAAACATGTATGTACAAATACCGCACGCACATTCACACTCATAGAATCATGCAAATTAAAATCAGCGTTTGATATGAGTTTACTCAATTATCGGATAACTTTCTGAGAGTCCATATAGTATCAATCATTCACATACAGTCATTCGCATACATGTCAATGTGTTACACACTAACTTGTTCATATATTTTCAGGTTCATGTATGACATAAAGTTCAATTTTATCAAGTAAAGTATCAATGCTTAATCGCGTTCTTATTGGTCAAGTTATAATTATCACAATCAGTATCTAATTTCAACTTAATATCCACATACTAGTTTTCGATTAAGGTTTATGATATAACCACATCAATTTCACAAATTCGGTACACATTATGGTTGTAAACGATCATCACATATACATGTGAATAGATATGTTAAATTGTAAACTTAGTTACAGTATTATCAATGTATAATTATCACCACTTGATTAGGGTTAAGGTAGTTAAACTAAATACCAATTTATGTTCTTAATAACAGGTTCATAGTTACTCATATATGTACTAGTCATCACTTACTAATATTTTCAATTCATTCCACCTGAATTCTAATAATCGGAGATATGATACTCATACATTTCGAAGATCACTGGCTCGGTCAACCATCCAATCTCCTGAACATACCCCTATTCAAAAATACACATCAAGATTTATTTTATATTATAACTATTATGATTAAATTTCATTTAAGCAGTGACTGGATTCTCCTTAATACTTCAACAAGAATCCAGTACAAATTCCTTCAGCACGTGCACCACTCTTCTCTGGTGATACCCTGCATGTTTGAGCTTTGATCGGCCTCACCTTAGGCTGCCGCTTCCAGTGCTAGGTGTGTAAACATGCCTCTCGGCTTCACGAATTCAATGGTTCGGGAATCTCTCGAATCGGACTTCAAATGGCCGAGAAATTGTCAGAAAAAACCACACTGCACGCCTGCGCATGTGCGCATTACGCCAGCCTCCAACCACCGCCATGGTCGTCTACCGCGGCCAGCCTCCCACTGGTCAGCACCGCTGGCCAGCCCTCTAGCCGCCGAAAAACGGGGTGGGGGTAGCTACAGAGAGTATGTGAGGAATAAAATGAGAATAATTATCTCATTTAAACACTTACATAGTTAGTAAACAATCTCCCTCGTGATGCCACCTAACTCTCACAATTTTCTATATCAAGCCACCTCATGCTCTCTTAATCTTAGCTTAATTAACTTAATTAGCATGATTAGTGGTGTATAATACATATACATCAAGGTACATATACATATACCTACGTATTCATATTCATACCATATTATTAATTATTCAGACTTTGATAATTTGTTCTTTTAGTTTTTCATCAATCATATGATGGAATATAAATAGAAAAATATAAAAACTAATACTTTGATAATCAAGGTTAATTAAAATCAGGGTGTTACATAAATTCTCTTCGCTTGCTGCTTTACTTGTAAATAATAGTTACTTAACATATATGAGTAAGATTTCTCGCACTACTTTATTACATTAAAAAAAAGAAAAAATAGTAGAAAAAGAAATGATGTTATATATATCTGCGTGTGTGTATGGGGTTACTGTACCTCAGCCGACAGCTGAGAGAGTTTCTCAACTGGCGGTGACGTGACCGAATATATGCCACATATCGGTGGCCGAGTGTGGGCGTCAAAAAAATCAAAAACATCCCGCCTAAAGAATCGTCAATCAAATTGACTTAAATACCCCTTTTTTACTTCTAAACTAGCAAAAAATTATCCACAAGAAAATTTTAACTAAAATATTTGTAATTTATAAAGAATTTTCTGTTGAATATATCTATAGTTATAAAATTTCTAATTCTATTATATCAAAAATATAAAGAAAAAATAGATCAAGATAATGAGAAAAAAACAGCAGCAGTAAAAAGTAAAAAACATGCGTGAAACCTAAAAAAACTGTTATTTTTTATATAATTTTTTATTATTTAATTTTGAGTTATTTTCAATTCATATACATTTAATAAAAGAAACTAAAATGAATAGAAAAATGAAATTTAATGTGGGGCAGCTGTATATTATTTTTTTGTATTACAAATGTACAGTGTAAAAAAAATAATGAAACACAATGGTTAATTTTTTCAGATATTTTATAAATCAGATATTCTCATAACTGTCACAATATTTGCAGATTGGTTGGATAATATTTCATGCAATTTTTAATGAACTGCAACTATGGTCGGTCTTGGTACTAAAAAATTACTTTATTCTCAACGTATATAATTGGATTCAGGTCGCAGTACACATACATTCAAAACTATAATTAAAAAAATATAACTTTCAATTTTATATCACGACTGCGACCCTAGTCGCATTCCTTATTTGCATAGAAATAACAGACGAAATATGCTATCGTTCAGCACTGCGAACAGTCGTTGTTTTCTTTCGCATGGTTTATGTAACAGAATTTTGATCGTTTTACAAAGTTTGCGATCATAGTCGCAGTCATAGTATAACAAAACTTTTGATCACTATGACCATGGTAGCAGACTTAATATAATATAACTTTCAATTTTATATCACGACTGCGACTCTAGTCATATTCCTTGTTCACATAGAGATAACAGACGAAACATGCTATCGTTCAGCATCGCGATCACAGTCGTTGTCCTTATTCGCATGTCTTATGTAATAGAATTTTGATCGTTTTACAAAGTGGATTAGCCCTGCGACCGTCAGATCAGTCCGCGTATATCACATCTTATAAAAGACTATATTAATTACTCTGAACTAATTGAAGTAATTAATATTCTATCTACCGTGATACAACAACAGTCTCGAAAAAAGAGATGCAATAATATTAATCTCGATAAAGGAAAGACATGCACCATACGTAATCTAAATATATAGGAAAAAACATTATATAAAAAGTTAATTTGTAGTGGTCATAATAAATCTCTGAAAAAAGGAACTCTTTAAATTCTTCCGCCACAACTGCTTCAATTAAATATTTAATTTCTTTTTATCACTTCTTTGAATACTCAACTGTCACCTATAACAATTATTATTACTATTCATGTGTTTCACATTATTGACCTTTTTATAGTGCTTGTAACTAATATACTATCTCATATCTAAAAACGATATTTGTGCTCTTCGTTTTCAATTTGATTTCAAAACTTCTAGAAAATAATTCATTCTTGAATCATGTCTTCCCCATCTTCTTCCTCTGAGCACTCAGATTTCAAGTTCAATCATTCTACCATCGGTGCTCTTTTTTCAGGGTATTCTAGTGAATCTGATAGCAGTATGGACTTCACTCCTTTTGACTATCTCACTACATCAAATAATATTTTATCTGATCCTTCTCTTTATGAGGATGATGAAGTTTTCATGGGGCTTAGCGAGGAGGAACTTATTCCTTTGCCACTTCACAGAGACATGTTTGATGAAAGCATGTCCTCTGACGCTCGGGGCTCATATTCTTTGAGCATATCTTTTACAGGTTCTTCTCGACACGGGTGGGAAGAAGGGCTTGATACAGACGATCCATTCTAGAAGTTTATCGATGAACTAAAGCACCCACAAAAGGAGGAAGAAACTGAAGAGAATAGCGAGTCAGAGGACGAGGGAGAAGATGAGAAAATAAGTGATGAACAGGAAGACGAGGAGAATGAATATGACGAACCTGCTTATGATGGTGATGACGACGAGGATTAGAATTTCCTGATCTTCTGATATTCAACGTTATTTTATCTTTTTTAAGAGCTTTTAATGCTATTTTTTGTAAGGTCTCTTTCTGACTATATTATATTATAAATAAAATTTACTTCTATCTCTAAAATGATCTTTCATATTTTTAAAATACATATAAAGTATGCTGTATAGTTATTATTTTTGCATCTTATCTGCGATAATGGTCGCAGTACTCAGATAATAATTACTCTGAACTATTAGGGGCGTGTTTGGATGTAAGGAATTGGCGTGAAGTGAGGAAGTGAGGAAGTATAATTGCTCATTTCCCTATCTATCCAAACACCGGAAAAGGAAAATAAGAAAACTCCTATTTCCCTTTTTCATCTCTCTTTTACACAACCATTTTCTCACTTCCAGAGTGCTACAGTTAATTTTGTGGTCATGTAAATCTCATTTATAATAAGTTATAGCATAAAACAGTTAATTTTTTGGTCATGTAAATCTCATTTGCATTCTAATTACAATCTATTTTTTATTTTTCTTAATTAATTTTTATTTTAATATTATTTTGCGGTCAACTTTGTGGTCAACTTTTCCACTTCCACTTTTCATTACCATCCAAACACCGGAAACGACAAAACATTTTCCAAACCACACTTCCCAACAATCATCCAAACACCAGAAAACTTATTACTCATTTCCCTTTTTCCTAAAGGAAATAAATCTTACTTCCTACTTCCTCACTTCACACCAATTCCTTAAATCCAAACAGACCCTAGAACTACGATAACAGTCAAATTCCATGATTAACTATATTTATATATGAAAATGCAACCATGGTCGCTGTCCTGTAATAAATAGTTTGATCGTTTTGCATTCAATAAAGTTAAAAACAGCCACCATGGTCGCAGTCTATATATAACAGATGATACTGAGAACATGATCGCAATCCTCTCAAATCAGCATATTTTACTGTATATCAAAAATTAGAAAACTACGACTTCTGTCGTTAAGCACTGCGACCATAGTCGCAGTCCTTGATTGCATGCAATATGTAAAAAAAATTTCATAGTTTATAGGCGGCTAAGACAACAGTCACATTGAAGAACAAATATATAAAATAATACGTAAACTGCGACTATAGTATCAGTTCTTAGTCATCGTTATTACATTTAAAGTAGCAAAAAAAATTATCTACAACATGCTATCGTTAAGCACTGCGACCATAGTCACAATCCCTATTCGCATGCAATATGTAAAAAAAAAATTCATAGTTTATAGGCGGCTGAGACAACAGTCACAATGAAGAACAAATATATAAATCATACGTAAACTGCGGCTATATTCGCAGTCCTTAATCACCGTTATTACATTTAACCTAATAAAAAAATAATCCACGACATGCTGTCGTTAAGCACTGCGACCATAGTCACAGTCCTTATTCGCATGGAATATGTAAAATAATAATAATAATAATTTATACGTTACATGCGAACAAGTAAACTGCGACTATGTTCGCAATCAGTAAAATTCTTACAGATCATATCATAAAAATCTACAAATTAAATAATTATAGACTGCGATAAATGACGCTTTTAAAACTATTGAGAAATTATTTTATTGACCACTACGAGCTTAGGCGCATTCCTAAAATATATAATATCTGCGTAAAAAAATTTAATAAAAAAGAATTCAAGTTTGTTTCGTGATTTGATGAAGTTGCACTTGAAGAGAAATGATTCATATTCAGTTGGTCGTAGTTTGAACGCAATTATAAAAGATAATGGTAACAATATTGACTAACGTCAGAAATATAAAAAAAATAATAAACTATACAGATCCACTATTTTTTACCGCAGGGGTAACTAGTAATTTCAACTGTTATAATAGATCAGCCGTCTTTTCTAGTGTGACTAATAATATGCCACGTCACCGCAGGCTGAGAGGAACTCTCAGCTGCCAGCTGATATACATATTTCACATATATGGAACATGATCTAGAGTCAATTTTATTAAATCTACACGTTTTTTCACCGCCTCGCCTCTCTCACCTAACCCAACCCCCATCACATCTACTCATTGACGCGGCCGTCACTATACACCGCCCCCTTTTCACCCACTCCCAACAAACCCACTCCTCTACGCATTCAACCCCCGCCGCAAAAACCCGAGTGCCAAATATCAGCCCATTCCCCGCAGGCAACCGGGTACTGGCGGTAAACGACCCGCCAGTTAACCGGGCGGGCCGGTTAGAGTCTCGGTGGGCAGGAGAACAAAGGGGAAATGGGGCGCAGGGGCGAGCGGTGATCTTGTGCTCCCCACACGTTTGTTGCAGCTCTCTCTTGGAGATTTCGCGCTCTTTTTGCTTCTCGATTTTTATTTGATTCAAGAGGTATTGTTTTGTTCTTCTTTAATCCTATTAGCTGAATTTCTGAGAATTTTCTGATTTTTTTGGGGTCACTGCTGTCCAAATTCTTCAAATCAACGATCTGTTTCGTGTTTTTTGTGGTTCTCTCTCTTAATTTGTGGAGGTTTTTGATTCTCACTCAATTTCTGTTCCTCTTTTTGCTATCGAAATTGGGTGTTTGACTTTGTTTAGATCGATGGAGTTCATCAAAAGAACGGTTTTTTGAAAGCTTAAAGCTTGAAATTGTTTAGTATAATTGACAAATTCTGTTTATTTTTGATAAATTTTGCTATTAATATGAACTTTTCAATCAAGCTAATACAATTGTGGGATGGTTGTCTCTTATAAAATGATCAATTTCATGCCTTTCCGATTCAAGGGCTTAAAATCTCTGATGCGATTGAACTCGTTATGATTCTTATCTCTGAACCCATCAAACTGGATCAAACCAATAAGAAACAGTCTTGCTCAATCAACCACCTTTGACCCTGTGCTCTTGATCTAAAGATTTGAAGTTCAAGTTAGATCTAAACATGACTGACAACTTACTGATGTTATGCCAAGGTATCATGATCACACAGCTTAGTTGCAAATTTTGGCATTTCGGGTTGAATTCGCCAAATGCCATGTTTTACTACAGGAGATTGATAAAAGATGGGGACAATTTTGGAGAATTGAATAGACAAACTTGTTGAAGTCGATTGTTGGCCAATATCTATCATGGCTTCTTCCAAAATTCTAGCTACCCATGTTCACATCCTAAAGATCAGTTGGAGAGAGGATGACCTCTTGGATGCTAGCTTCGATGAATGAGCGAGGAATATAGTCCCTCGCTCTGACCGCTTCCCTCACCACAATCCCTGTTTCTCCTCCACAAAGTCCTTGTCCCGACCGCTGTTGCTCTCAACCATTACCTTGTCTCTGGCAAAGGCAAATGGGGATTGTAATCAGAACCTCATAGGGCATCTAGCTTGAGAGTTGTTAATGAGTAGTTGCAGAGCTTGAAAGCTCTTGGTAGTCTTTTGTCATGGTTAACTACTCCATTGCCATTTGGCAGCACTACCTGTGTCTTCAGCATTGAGGGATGGAAACAAGGTGGGCAATGAGATATTAGGAAAACTTGATTAGTTGATTCAGTTCATGAACTTTTATTCTTAATATTTAAAAAATGTGTTACTTCATTTGTCTGATGTTATGTAACTCATAAAGTCATTTGATGTGGAAGAACTTTGCTTTTCAAGTTCAAGTTTGAGTTCCATTCCCCTGTTCCCTTCGTATATGGTTTTCCTTTATTTGGCTTGTATATGATTTTAACTTCTTCGTGCAGGTCAGTATACTTGGGATACAGATGGATTCCCATATCAGAAACTTTTTCACTGAATCATTCTGTTCTGAGGATTCATATGCTCATCAGGACATTGAGAGGTGCCCGTTTTTGAGAAACATCAATGAACCAACAAACTTTTCCTTCTCGTCATCCAATTTTGCCGCGCATGTAAGTGGTTCACCCTCTATGAGCTTTATAAGAAAGAAAGTCGCTTTTCAAGCTTGTTGTGTCATCGTCAATTGTCTTATTTGTATAATCTTTATGTCTCTTCAGGCGCGTGGAGCCAAGGGTCCGATCTTTGAAGATGGACCTGATTTTGATATGGCGTTCAAGCTTTTCCATGGGCGAGATGGAGTTGTCCCGCTATCAGGTAGATCCTTTGTGGCAAAGGAGCGTCCAGCAGAACACAAAGAAGTGTCTCAGTTTAATCCCTTGGCAGCAAAGGCAGCAACTATCAGTCTCTCATCTTTTGGTGGTGGGCTTTTTGGATTTGATTTCTTTTCCAACAAATTGAAGAAGTCCAAGCAAAACAAGAGATCCTCCAAGCAAGAGCCTTCCTCTCAGGTAATGCTTTTAGCAATAGCCTTAACCTTATAAACAAGTCGAATTGCCATAGATTTGAAATCTGTATATCCATTGTTGGCACCATATAAATTTACTGGAAATTCCATTTGTTTATACGATACGTTTTTCACAGTTGATGTATATATTTTCTTAGATGCAATTTAAATTCCAGACTTAAACTTGCGCCTTTGTTCTACAGTATTCTAAACTCATATGTTCAGAATAATGCTTGTTGTGTCCTGTAAACTTCTATTACAATAACTGTTTCACGTTTGCTCATGTTTGTATCTTATTTCCCGTAAATTGTGTATGCAGAGAGGAGGCGGTTCATCTCACGAGGCCATGAGCAATGAATGGCTGCAAACGGGGCAGTGCCCCATAGCCAAGTCCTACAGGGCAGTGAGCGCCGTTCTTCCCCTTGTTGCAAAGGCTTTACAGCCTCCTCCAGGCGTGAAGTTGAGATGCCCTCCTGCAGTAGTTGCAGCCCGTGCAGCCCTTGCTCGGACAGCCCTCGTAAAGAACCTCCGGCCCCAGCCCCTGCCCGCGAAGATGCTGGCAATTGCCCTGCTAGGAATGGCAGCCAATGTCCCCTTGGGGATATGGAGGGAGCACACACAGAAGTTCTCCCCGCAGTGGTTTGCGGCTGTCCACGCAGCAGTTCCCTTCATTGCCATGCTTCGGAAGTCCGTACTCATGCCAAAGACTGCAATGGCTTTTACCCTAGCAGCATCCATCCTAGGTCAGACGATCGGGTCCAGAGCTGAGAGGCTGCGGCTGAAGGCACTGGCAACCGAACGGGGCTCAAGTGCTCTCGCCTGTCAGGCTGTTCCAAGCACCAGAAACGCCGGGCACTGCAGCGAGGAAAAGGCTTGGGATCCTCTTCCTTTCGAGGGCAACGGCTCAGCACTTCCTGCTGAATCGCCTGCGCCAAGGGCAAATGTATGTTTCTGATGATACCGGATCGATCAATGTTGTTGTTTTGTCAGTACTCTTGAAGAGCTAAAATGGCGTTGAAGCGCAGTGATTTCATCTGATGTTGTGAAGTTTTGCTCCAATTGAGACATGAAGACCAGCTTTTTATTGTGATTCTCAGCAGTTATATTTTGCATCTTCCATTTTGCTTTTGAAGAGCTGAAAGAGATCAGAGCATGATCCTTTGCCTGCAGAACCCAAAGCCATGGCCTTCAATTTACTGGAAAATAATAATGATTCTGAAATTATTATTAGTTTGTCTGCTGTGATATGAAGAAGATTTTTGACTAGTCTTTAGAGTTGATTTGTCTCTCTTCCAAATTACTAACTAGTCTCTAATGTTATGACTCAATATTTTGACAAGTCTTTTGAAGATTATATGTTGTTTACTTTTATAATTGTCAAGGTCTCGATAATTCCTATCTTGATAGTCCCTGCAGCAACGGAGCAAAGATCTTGTCAGATAAATAAGCCCACAACATTATATTTCTTTATTGTTTAGTATTTACAATTGTGAACTTATTTTAAAAAATTGTATTTCATTTTCTTTGAACAAAATTGTATTTTCCAAATAACTATCTGCAAAGAAATGAAGCCATATGAAAACCTTTTATTTAAGATAAAACTAGAAATCTATTCGACAATCTATCCCCAATTTATTTTTCTACAGGACGTGTTTGGATTCATGAAAGTGGGAGGAAGATGGAAGGTGAGACTTGTTTGTTGTGAACCGAAAATGGGAAATAGGAAATAGGAAAACTTTTTTTTTTCCTTTTTACGCCTTGCTTTTACATTATCATTTTCTCATTTTTAAAGTGTTACAGTTAATTTTGTGGTCATGTAAATCTCACTTATAATAAGTTGTAACTCAAAACAGTTAATTTTGATGTTACGTGAATCCCACTTGCAGTCCAATTATAATCTAAAAATGTTATTTGAGAATTAATATTTAATTTAGTATTATTTTGTGATCATTTTTGCTGTCAACATTTCAACTTTCACTTTCGCATTAATAACCAAACACTGAAAAATATAATAACTTTTTCACTTACACTTTCACGTTACAACCAAACAACAGAAATGTGAAATGCACAACTCTTAATTTTTCATTACACTTTCACGTTTCTCATTCTCATTTTCAGCTTACAATTATTCCTCCCACTTTCATCAAACCAAACAGGTCCATATGGGCGCGTTTGGATTCACGGAAGTGGGAGGAAAATGGGAAGTGAGAAAACTCATTTCACACTTTCTTTATTTGTTTTGAATCGAAAATGGAAAATGAAAAAACCTGCTTTTCTTTTCTCTTTTACACTTCCTTTTTATATTACTATTTTCTCACTTCCACAATGTTATAGTTATTTTATGGTCATGTAAATCTCACTTGTAATAAGCTGTAACTCAAAACAGTTAATTTTGATATCATGTAAATCTCACTTGCAATCCAATTACAGTAAAAAAATGTTATTTTAAAATTAATATTTAATTTAATATTATTTTGTGGTCAACTTTGTGGCCAACAGTTTCGCTTTCACTTCCACATTACTAACCAAATACCGAAAATTATAATATACTTTTTCACTTATACTTTTACATTACAATCAAATATCGAAATGAAAATTATACGAATCTTAATTTTTTACTACACTTTCACATGTCCCAGTTACACCTTTCCTCTAACTTCCATCAAACCAAGCAGACTCAACAAATTTACGAATCAATAACAATAGATCAGTAAAAAGAGGATTCATTGTCTCTTGACTTACAATGAATTTACGAAACAAATATGTCAATGATAATAAAAATAAAAAACAAAAAATAAATAAAAAAATGGTTCACTAAAAAGGAAACGTGGGCAGCCCAGCCCATGTCCTCTAATAGCCAGGCCCACTTAAAAATAAAAAACAGGAAGCTTCTTAATGACAAAACTGCCCTCATCCCAACCTTACCCTAACCCCTCGTATAAATCATTTGCTCGCTCCCTGTCTCCCTCACTCGCCGCTTTCCCTTCAGCTTTAATTCCCAAATCTAGGGTTTTTATCGCGTCCCCGCTCTTCGGAATCCACTCGAAGAGATACAACCTCAATCCAATCTCCGGCCATGACGACTTCAATCAGTAAGAAGAGAAAGGTACGTCCTCAGAAACCCTAACCCTAGTCCTCTCCCATCTGCAGATCTCAATATTTCAATAAAAAGATTCAATTTTTTTTTTGTTTTTGTTTTTGGATCTCATTCAGTTCGTCGCCGATGGGGTTTTCTTCGCTGAGCTCAATGAGGTTCTCACGAGGGAGCTCGCCGAGGACGGCTACTCTGGCGTCGAGGTTAGGGTTACGCCAGTGAGGACCGAGATCATCATCCGCGCGACTAGAACTCAGAACGTACTTGGTAATTTTTTTTTTATTTCCTATGATTTTGATTGTAAATTTGCGATTTTGATTCGATTGATTTAGACCTGATTGCTTGGATTGATGATTTTTGAAGGCGAGAAAGGGAGGAGGATTAGGGAACTGACTTCTGTGGTTCAGAAGAGGTTCAATTTCCCCGAGAACACGGTAGAGCTTTATGCTGAGAAGGTTAACAACAGGGGTCTTTGTGCGATCGCTCAGGCCGAGTCTCTTCGCTACAAACTTCTCGGTGGGCTTGCAGTCCGAAGGTAATGCCCGTTGACTCTATTTTGGGTAATGATTCTTATTAATGTTGGTGATACAATACAGATCAAAATGCTTCTGATTAATTCAAAAAAGTTTAAATTTTCATGCATTCTTTCTACTTTTCTATTTTAAATTGTATGTATGATATCTAGTTATTATGTATTAGGTATTAGTCTTTATTCCAATTGAAGTGCGTGTCTGGGCTTGGTCTTTGAAATAGTTAAATCTGCTTTGAGTAAAATTGAGACTTTTATTTCTGTTACGTGCATTATAGTGCATACCTGATTGAGTAGCATATATTTCTTGCATGTTGTAGTTAGATGGACACATTTGCTTGCATTTTGCATTGCATTTGTTGTATAATTAAGGCGCTTGTTATGTTGATATTGGTGCCTTCACCGACAATGCAATAAATGACAGCCGTTAAATCGGCAGCGGCCAGACAACCGTGGGGATGGATCCACAGATGGTGACCTTTTGTTACTGTCTACTGATTCCATCTCACATATTTCTTCTATGAATACTTAATGACCTTCAAACTTTAGATTGAGAGCATGTGTAATTGAATAGCCTTCATTTTTCATGTAGTCGTAGTGGACCGTATGTTTACATCGTGCATTGCATTTGTTGTGTGATTAAGGCACCTCTAATTTTGATACTGGTGTGTTCTTTAGCAATGCATAAAAAGTTAGCTGTTCAATCGGCAGCGGCCAGATAACTGTGGAGATGGATCCACAGATGGTGACACCTTTGGTTGTGACCATCTACTGATTCCATCTCACATTTTTATGTTGTTTTTTCTTTTCTTTTCAATCTGTTATAAGTACCATGTATTATGTGGCTGTAGATTATCAGTAAACAACATCTCTATTTTGTTAAGCAGGATCATGTTACCCAGTAAATTGTATGTATACATGTTTAACTGCCCATAAACAAGAAATTTTCTTTTCTGGTTTTGTTTCTGTTTGCTCGCACCTAACGCATCATGCACCTATCAAATAGACACCGTCCCTCTGAATTTTCTGTAGAGGGACTCTAAGACATCGCGCATAAAGGAAAAGCTGTTTCTGACAGCGGCGGCCAGACAACCGTAGAGATGGATCCACAGGTGATTGGTTTTGTTATGTACCATTCATCTACTAATTTCATCTGACATTATAATGTCTTCTTGCAAAGATAACATAGATATCATGTGATGTGCACATGAATAGAAAGCATGTTGTGTTGGTAATCAACTTCTGAGGTACATTTTCACCATCTGATTTGTTAGATGACTTTAATTGGAATTAATGAAAATTAATCTGAGTTTGAATCCCAGCAATAGCATCACTTTAGGATTAGGAGGCTAATGACACAATTTTAAACCGAGAAATCTTGAATAATATTTAACCAAAAAGAGGAACTGAAATTGAATGGAGTTTAAACCCCAAGTATTAGAAACAGAGCAATACAAATTAGAATTGCAATGCTCAGACTTATTTTGATACATAAAACATGTTCACTTTCTGAGCCACCACTTGACTGATTCTCACTAAATCATCTGTAATTAGTCACAATAAGCCTTAGAAAGATTTCCAATTAATTTAATGTACTCATGTCTTTGGTTTCTGTATTATTTTATTGTCTGTTTGATTATGGATCATCACAACTGTAATAATTTTCAGACTGGGTTCACATGGAAATAAATCTACCAAACCTTCTCCTGTGTGTTGCAGAGACACTTGTATTGTGAAACTAACCCTACATTGGACACATACCACACATAACTTCTTTCTATGCCATTGTTTTTTTTATGTGCCTTCAGAATCTTCTGTTTTCTGATGTGTTAGCATCTTGCATGTGTCCATGCTTCTTAGCTTTCCTTTGGTGCCTTGATTTTATATTCTTTGTTCATTAGTTTTTTTGATTTGCTCATTCAATGGCATGCATTAGTTTGATTTTCTGTAATTATACACTCGCGGGTGATGTGATCTGCTTTGTCATAAGATCATATTGGTATTTGATTCTATATTCTTTGTTCATTAGTTTTTGATTTGCTCATTCAATGGCATGTATTAGCATGAATTTCTGTAATTGTAGACTCGTGGGTGATGTGATCCGCTTTCCCTTCTCAACTTTGTCTCATGTTGTGTCTAAATTTAAGGTCAATCCTACATCTCAGTGCATTTATGTATTAGGTTGATTAGTTCCTAATTGTTCCTAAAGTATTCAAATGATAAGATTTTTTTTATTTTAAGAGACTTCAAATAATGTAGATTAACTTCAACGGAGTGGATCTTACATTTGAATGTTGGGGGGATTGAATTTCAATAGGAAGGATTCAGGCTCAAATCCTTTTGAAAGGAACCAAGTCTATCTTTACATATGCATATAGTGTATATCTGTGTTATTTATATATTTTTCAGTCAGTAAAAAGAAAACCTACTAAAATGGGCTATTTGTTCATCATATGATTTTAAAAGCTGTTCTCTTTGCAGGGCCTGCTATGGAGTTTTACGATTTGTTATGGAAAGTGGTGCTAAGGGTTGTGAGGTGAGTTTTTTTAGTGCCTTGGATTTTTAACTTATTTCTGATTGTCAAAGCTACTGGGTTTAGATGTCATGGAGCATTGGGTTGGAATGTAGAAGTTTTGAGTTTCAGGTTTTAAGGATATTGGTCATCTCTAGAGTTCTACACAAATAAGTGATGTTTAATGAAGGGTACCTTTTGCTGGGGCAATTCATATTTAGTTTCTACTGAAAGAACTTAGCTTTTGATGTCTGTTGCAGTATAGCATTTCCCTTGGTTCTCAGTAGAGTTTTGATGCAGTTGCTATTATTTTTTCTTTATTCAGGTCATTGTGAGCGGGAAGCTCAGGGCCCAACGTGCCAAGTCAATGAAGTTCAAGGATGGTTACATGATCTCATCTGGTCAGCCTGTCAATGAATACATTGACTCTGCTGTCAGACATGTTCTTCTTAGACAGGTCAGTTATCATTAGTTATCATGTGTAAAATTAATCTTCTAAACTATGCTTATTTTTCCCCCCTCGATATCTTATTAGAATTTCCAATCCCCAATTATTTATACATCCCCAATTTATGTATCTATGTTTAAGATACATGCTGGGCTGGGATGTTCAAAACTTTAAAGTACATCATTTCTTAGTATGTTGTGTTAATCTTATTTCTTCAATATTGAGGTTATTTGTAATCTGATTAATTGTTCATTTTATTGATCATCATGGTTTTTTGGAGAAAAAAAAATTCAAGACGGGTTTCTTTAGTCAAGGTCAAAGTTTGCAGTATGTTATATTTTTGCAAGTAACATTGTTATTTTTTATTGCTGATGTTAAGTTCCATTATATATTTTCAAAACCCAATTGATTGCTCTAGGATTGGTAGATTTTTTCTCCCCCACTGATATCAATCTTCAGTTAGTTGTATTTGGTAGTTGATCAACTGTGTTTTTGTCTCCAGGGAGTTCTTGGCATCAAAGTGAAGATCATGCTGGGCTGGGATCCTAAAGGCAAACAGGGCCCCATGACTCCATTGCCTGATCTTGTTACAATTCATCAGCCCAAGGATGAGGATGAGTACATTAGGGCTCCTGTAGTACCCCAGGAAATTGAAATTGGTGTCTAGGATGTTAGCTTAGTTGAGCGAGTGAGGGTAACTCTAGTGTCAGTGCGCTGATACAATCTTTTGTAACTACAGTTTTTGTCTTAGCTTTGTCTAGGATTTGCATAGGCTTTTTTTTAGGCAATGAATGTGTACTGGTCTCTGTGTGTGTATGCATTGTGTTTGAGATTCTTTTTTACTTTTCTCGTCTCATGGTCATCTTTTAATAACTGAAAATGTGATTATACTTCTTGTCTCGATTCTTGATTATGTTCAAAGTTGACTGCAAACTTCATCTCATTGCTTGATTTCTGGTTGAGTTTTGAATCATGTTGTGTCTATATTTTGTGTTGAAGGCTGATAACCGTCGGAGAAATAATAGTATTCATAGCACAATTTTAAAGATGGATATTATAAAGAACAACCACCATCTTCTCCAACGTAATCCGAATATATTTAGGTAGTAAATGAAGAATTATTTCTTGATGGCACCGAATGACTTCAAAATTCACATTTGCACCAATACTGTCCCTGGTGATAACCCACATCAAACAGGATACTTTTGATGATGAGGAAGTTATACTCTTGAGGAACTAAAGGCATTGAGCTTGCTACTGTTGGGTCAAAAAAATAGACCCACGTCTGTCAGGCATTGGGATAGTCTTGAGTATATAATTCCGGCTACACTTTGTTACTGTTGGGTCAAACAAATAGACCCACGTCTGTCAGGCATTGGGATGGTCTTGAGTATATAATTCCGGCTACACTTTTAGGATGGTGTTCAGAGTCCTTCAACAACTACCTTTATATTAGGTTTATATTAGGTTTATGTATGTTCTGATGAGCTTTTGTTGTCTTTTTTGTGTTAGTTTTTTGATCAGATTTTAGCACTGCTGCTTATTTAAACACATTGTTACTGCAACATGAAAGTGGTGTGTGTACTTTCCTGCATTTCTTGTGGTGTGTTTAGGTTCCCTGCTTTGGTTGACAGTTTTGTTAGTGTTTCTCTTGTTGACACAATTATGCATCAGAATTGATGTTAGGGTTCTGTTGGCTTGATGACATGTGTGGGCAATTAAGTTATTCTAGTCCAAACTTACTTATGTTATATTCTTTCAGCTTCTTGATGAGTTTCAACTTTGTTTCTCCTGTAGTCTGCAGTCTATTATTGCTGTGTATATTTTTCTGGTTCTGAAGTGTGTATATTTGTGTTTTCTAATTGGGTTTATGCACTGAGATTGATTTGAGATTCAATGAGCTTTTGTAACAATGCCTTTTGAGTCTCAGAAACCACTGTTTGTGTGTTTATTTTGCAGAAGACATGGCTTCTGACTTTCTAAATGTACTTGTGGACCACATTTTATCAGTTGAGCTCTGGATTTCTGATGTTTTCTGCAATTGTTATGAATCTTTTCTAGAGTTTGGCTCTCAGACCAGAAACTTAGATGGAAAAAAAAATGTAAATTATCTAAGCTCTTATCTTGAGGCCTAGTTTGGCAATCAAAGTTTGCTCAAGTCATATTGAAACTGGGTTTGTAATACATGTAAAACTCAGTTTCATTCACTTGGAATTTTCTACTGGATTCGGAGATAAGTTGTATTTGAAACTAAGGTATCTGACACTTCAAAATTGTTGCCGAACACATATTTTGGGTTTTGATAGAGTTTCACTCGAGTTTGGGAAACTCTAAAATGATTGCCCAACGGCGCATAATTTTAATTTTAAGAGTTTTTGACTTTTAAACTCCACGAAACTCATTCCCAAACTAAGCCTCTTGTTTGGCAACAGAGTTCCTCAAACTAGGGTTTTGTTTAAGTTAAAATGAAACTGAGGTTTGTGCTCATATAAACCAAAGCTTTGTAAACCTAATTTTGCAAACTCCATTTTTGTTCCCAACAAGACCCGATTTCAGTAACCTTTGTTTTGAGTCTCAAAACTCTTCCAAGGCTTCCCAAACGAGGCTTTAATTTTTTTTTTGTCCCCTTTTTGACAAGGTACAAATTCATCAAACGTCCCCCAACTTTGGATAGGTCTAAATCTATACCCATCATGTTAGAAGTTAGGTAAGGTACTATAAATGATTGCCTAGAATAAATAAATACGCACAACTACTTCTCTATTTGATAAATTTTGCTGTACATTTGGGAGACAAAAGATTGGTTGGATCTGTCTATGTATTGAGTGCGCCATCTGTAGCTTAATAATTCAGCATAAATACTGCACCCGGGCAATGCGGTGAGGCCCATACAAATTTTTGCAAAAAACACCCTCATTAGTCGCAGGTTTCACACTGTCTGGTGACAAGTTCAGTCACGAGGAGCCCGAGCTAAAGTCCGGGCAAATTGATTTTGGGCCGAAAACCTGCTGTGCCTTTTGCCTGAATATAGCGGTGGAAGTGCTCTTGTTGTATGTACAGTTGCTGGAATGGATCCGATCGCTTTGACTTGGACTGTGATTTTTCTAAAAAGAAAAATGGAATATTCAAATTGTGCTGCTTTCCTGTATTTGGAAGCTTTGAAATAGAGCACAAGAACATTTTATTTTTGCCCTTTAATGTATTCAAGTGAAGCGAAAATCTCTCCAGCTGCACAATTCTTTTTGGCAAATCTGTCTCCAGTTTAACATCTTCAAGTACAATTTTCATAAATAATTTTTTTTTTTTTTTGGATCATTTATTTTTCTTTTTCATTCATTTTCAAATTGAAGGGAGAAAAATATTGATGAACCTTTTTCTTTCTTCTTTTTCTCCCTTGTTCTGTAGCTGAATGCAATCTGGGCTACAGTTTAAATTTAAAATTAAGTAGATCCATGGAACTGTCTTTCTAAACATTGTTTCTTTTAGTGTATATCTACTGATAATAAGATTTTTTTTTTTCTTCTTATTGTTGTGTTTTTTTTTTTCAGAAAAAATGTATGACCAATCATAATCCGAGTAGAGAGAGAGAGGAAAAAAAAACTCAAATAAAGACAGAAAAAAAGAAACATCGCCAACTGTTAATAGTTTTCACACCCTATATCCGATTTCATAATCTTACTGTTTTAGTTAGAAATTCATTCTTTTATATATATGAAATTTGTAACTTTTGTTGGGATTGAGTCGAACAAATAGCCCCATTTCGGCTAGACATGAGGATGATCTTGAGTATATAAAAATTTAGGTAACTCTACCTAGAAGTTTAACTTTTTAGGATGGAATCCCAAAGTCCTTGAATTAGTATCAGAGTCATGCCCTGTGTTCTTGCACAGTAGTCGGCCCTTGTAAAGCAATCGTTGGGCTCGCGGGATACTTGACGGTGGTGCTCTTTTACAATGGACGTGCCTTGTGTACATGACAGTGATGCTTCTTTGCAATGGACATGCCATGTGTATATAACAGTGATGCTTCTTTGCAATGGACATGCCGTGTGTATGTGACGGTGGTGCCCTTGTAAAGCAATCGTTGGGCTCGCGAGATACTTGACGGTGGTGCCCTTGTAAAGCAATTGTTGGGCTCGCGAGATACTTGACGGTAATGCTCCTTTGCAATGGATGTATCGTGTGTGTGTGTGAGTGATGTTCGATGTTGTTGATCACTCTTTGTTCAAGTGAGGGATTATTGGGATTTGAATCGAACAAATTATCCCACATCGGCTAGACATGTGAAGAATCTTGAAAATATATAAAATTTGAACAACACCACTTACAAAGACTAATCTTTTAAAATAGTGCTCAAAGTCCTTCAACCTTCTTGTACCTTATTCTCTTAATCTACTAGTAAAATAACAATAATAATAAATATTTTTGAAGAAAATATTCTCTTCTTTTTTTCCTCCTTTTTTTTTTGATGAGAATGTGGAAAAAGAAGTTTTTATTCTCCCAAAAAAGATAGTCCTTGAAGCATAATCGCCATTCTTTTGCCTTGTGGCTGCACATATCATTCATCCTTTCACAATACAAAATGCATCGACTTTTTTTTTTTGAATTATTTATTTTCCCTCGCCTCAACTTTTCTTCATCACTTACTCTTTCTTCAAAATTTCTATCTGATTATATCTTTATGTCAATATAAGGATAGTTTGAAAAATTAATCTATTCTATTTAGACTCATTTACACTTTTCTATTTTTGATAATATCTCTAGCAAAATCAGATAACCTAAAAGATTACACTTCCTTTCAATCCATGTGAATCTCTCTTTAACCATCTCTCTCTGTGAATCTTGGATGGGGTGAATAGAATTTGTGAGTAACTATCTAAATTTTTATGGAGCAGTGCAAAAATACGTGTGAAAGGATAGTGTTGAAGAACCACAAAATCGTAAAAGAAGCAATATAATCAATCTGAAAGAACCAAGCTAAAATTGTGCAATGATTTAAAACACTTATATGTAGGTTTTATGATAGAAATGTAGTGCAGAAAAAAGTAGTAGTCACAAACATGTTAACTTTATGGTGGTTCGGACAACCCCCTTTGTCCACCATCTTGGACATCTTCTCAAGAATTTCAAAATTCACTAAATTAGCTTACATATGATGCTCTTTAATGCAAATGGCGACTCTTTACACCTTATCTATTGGACTTTTTTTCGCTCTTCCAACTGAAGAGAAATTCTTTCCCACCGAAGAGGATCTCACAACAAGAGAAGAATTTTTGTTCTCGTTATAGTAAGATCGAGAACACTAATTATGCACAAATACTCAATGTAAAGATTACACTTCAAGGCTCTAAACTGAGAAGATGAAGTAATAAATTAACACAATAATTAGATCATTAAAAAAATTTAAGCTGGGAATCTTGAAAGGAAACGGGGGCTCTAAGATTTCTAAGAAGAATTCTTGTTTTAAATGCTATAGGATTAAGAGTTGAATACTATGGGTTCTTCTCCCTTGAATGATATGAAAATTGTAAGATAGAATTCTCTACCTTTTTTCTTTGAGTTACTGTCTCTGTATATATCTCTTGAGTATATAAATCAGAGAAAATAATTAACGTTGGATTTATCTCCTAGAGATAATGGGCAGAAAATTTTCTGCACAAAAAATGACTAGTTTGAAGTGAGTTTCTTGTAACAGAGATAGAGAGTGTTGCGCAATAAATACAGCCTCTAATCAAAGAGAAGAAGAGAGAAACAAGACTATTTAAATGTGGCCCACAAGGAGGAAAGAGACAAAAATAAAAGGGATAGAGTTTTTTGTCTTTAAATAAATTACTTCAAAGTTTTATGTTCCTATCAAAAGTACCAATAGCAAGTGGGCGTAACAAGCACATGCCACAAGGATATCATAAGGCTAAAAGACAAAGGACAAGAGTTTGAAATTTAAAAGATATCTTCATCTCTCATTGTCATCTAGATTAATGAGATATAAAAAATTCTAGTAAACAAAGAACAATTTTCAGGAACTAATAAATAAATATGAGGAATACTGTTGCTGAGTGCGGAAGCAAAGCTCTGGAAGAACTGCTTGGGAGAACTAGCAGAAAATCTTAGAAAATTATGAAAAATTAAAATGAAAAATGACTGTTGATAAGCTCTAAAATCAATCAAAAGGTAAAATGAAAATATAGATTAAGATAATGTGCCAAAGTTAACTTACTTTGTCAAAGTTAACTTACTTCATCAAAACACTTTATATTAAAATCTAAAGAATATAAAAGTTTTACTCTTGATTTTTGCTCCTTTTGATATTGGAGCTTAATGTAGTTTGATTTGAAACTTGATATAATTTGATTAATGTCTTGGAATCTTGTATCCAACCACCTCCATATTGTTTTAGCAATGTAGCTCTTTCAATCTATCCTCCAACCCGAGTGTCTTAACATATCTTGTAAGACATAATCACTAAACATCATGATTAATAATAACTTGATTAGTTTAATCATCACAAAAAATATTGAGATACACAAACTCTCTCTCTCTCTCTCTCTCTCCCCCCTCCCCCCCTCTCTCCCCCCTCTCCCCCTCCCCCCCCCCCCCCCCCTCTCTCCCTCCCTCCTCATAATCTCCCTCTCTAAAACCCTACTTTTTCTCCTCAAATCTCCCTCTCTAAAACCCTACTTTCTATATGTGAATCACAAAAACATATTGAAAGAGAAATTATCTCATGCATAACTCATGACATATAATATTACTTAAAAAAACACATCTGCATCCATTTATATAATTAATATTTTAAATTTATATACATAAATACTAAATACTTAAATTAGTGGTTGTTTAAAACAAAAGTACAAAAAGGAGCATGTAACTGAGTAACTCAAGCACTTAATGCAACATGAATCATCTATTTTACTGTTTGAGAAGTGTAGTTAGCATTATATTTTTGGTATGCTTTTAGAAATATTTTTACTTCAATTGTCACAAGTTATTCTAACTTTTCAAGATGTGATCTAATATTCAAGGGTAGTGGATATAACCAAAGTATCTAAGTTTTAATATCATACAATTTAAGAAATTTTAAACTCCAAGAAATAAGAATTGAAATGAAAAGAGATTAAAAAAAAAAGCAAAATAATGTAATAAAAATTGCTAACTAAGAGGAAATTAGCTTTCTTAAAGATATTAGAAACAATATTTTAAGACAAAAAATGACCTATTAAAATTTGATAAATTATACTATTATATTAATACAGTTTTTTCTTTTCTCTTTCCCTTTAAGTTGACATTTTTCACCAGAATTTTTTTTTCTATTTAACTATGTTATTTTTAATAGCAAGAATAAATTTTAAATCATATCCAACCTCAGTCACACATGCAAATTGGTGACTTGTTTCATGTTTTGCATAGAAAAAATATAGTTTACAAAGATATTCCAAAATGTAAAATTAGATAGGAAAAAAAAACTATTGATAAATTATGTAAACCAGCTTTATATTAATTTTGTTACAGTTCTTTCTTATAAATTATTTTTTTTAGGATATTTTTCTAATAAATTTCCTCCATATGTCACACGTGTCCTGGGTCCATTTGTTGTAGAACGCTGTTGTCTGTTTGGTATCTTCCTTCTTTTTTTCCTCCCTCGAGGTACACAAACAGACAACTAAAAAACAGATACGCATTCAGATTTCAGAGCTCGATAGTGGCATCTCTTGTAATATTTTAGAAGTACGGGGCTATTGTTTTTTCCTTTGCATATATATATGCCTCTACTTGTCATCGCCGCTGCAACGAAATCGGAGAGCATCTTTTTGAGAAGAAGCGAATCTTAAAGCAGAGCGATGGGGCTGAAGGTATCAATTCTTCTTCATTTTCTTGCACAAGAAAATTTTGAATTATTTGATCAATTTTTGTCTGAGAATTTAAGTTTCCTCAATTATTATTTGGATGCATACTGCGTGATAAATCTCCGATCGATCTGTAGCTGAATCTCAGTTTCCTTTCAATCTGAGGATTTTCATTGAGTAATTTTTGTGATCTGAGGCTTTCTAGCGTACGGATCTGTAATTTTACGTCTTTCTCTTCTCAAATTTGAAATTTTGATGGATCATGCGATTTAAGTTGTGTTTATTCGTTAAAAAATGAGAGTTAACAAGGTCTGATTACTTTTTCTACGGCGATTCACTTCAGTGTGAAGAAGGTTCAAGAAACAAATCACTCTTTTGATCTTTAATCTTTGAGTGAACAAAAAAGATCGCCTTTACCTTGTGAGCTTTTGAGATTGCGAGTTAGTGTGCAGTAGGAGCAGATCCAGTGGTGATTATTGTTTAGTAATAGAATCGCTTGAAAAACAATGTGAATACAGTTAAAAAATGATTAAAATAATGTGAATATTGTCAAAACTTGGTTAAAAATATTCAGGAAAAGGTTGGAAATTTTAGATTAATTACCAAAGCTATTGTTACATTTGACCTCGCCCATAATTTCCTTGATGGAAGTAAAGTAGATCTGGATGGCTTGACAGTTGAATATTTGATTTATTTATTCATTTTTCAAATTTTCGAACAATATGGCTAGATGTAGCTGTATTAAACAGAAACAAAATTTTTTTTTAAAGTAATGCTTTCTATAACAAATCTAAGTAATGATTCCACTACTCTTAGGTTGATAATCTCTGATTATAAACTACCATTGTTTTTTATTTTTATTTTTTTGGGTTTTTACTGATTTGCAAATATGATGAGTACCCCTGATCTATGTTAAGGACATTTATCGAATTACTATGTGTCCCTTCTGTTGTTGTGGTTGTGTATTACGGTTGTTTCTGTTAGGACTTTGTGAAGAGTGCAGATTTTATGCAGTTCTGCTTCTTTATGCTATGAGAATTGGTTAGTGTAATAATGTCAAAATCAAAACTAAATGCAGGAAGATTTTGAAGAACACGCCGAGAAGGCCAAGACTTTACCGGAAAACACTACAAATGAGAACAAGCTGATTCTCTATGGTCTTTACAAGCAAGCAACTGTTGGGCCAGTGAACACTGGTATGTTCACAAAATCAGCTCCTTCGTACTGCGGTTGTCCTAATATGTTTATACTTTATAATTCACACAAGTATTATGTGATTTTGATTTAAGCTCTGGCAAATGATGCTCAATAGTTTGCCATTTCTTTTGTGAACTTGACGCTTTACCTATGTTTGAAGGAATTGCTCAGTTACCATCGTAATTCCATTTCTTTCGATTGGTGATAAAACTTGAGGATAGCTTTGCTTTTCGTTTATAATGTTGTTTACTTTGTGCTTATGGGAGGACTCAATTTTGTATCTTAACCTTTGCCGTCAAATTTGGTTAATCAATCAGTATTTCTTTTAGTGGTGTCATTAGTGGTGGTTTTTTGATCCCTTTCTGACAATCCTTGAGATATGAACTATGTACTATTGCATTTCATCATATCATCTATCATTCGATTGATTCAAATATACGAGATAGGCCTATCTACTATAAGCAGGAAAAGTCAGCATATTTTCCTTCCTCCCCTGAATGTCTTCTCGTGTAGGAAGAACACCTTCCTAATGTTACAATCTGAATTGAAAGTTTATGAACTATTTAGTAAGATCTGAAGCAGAACACTTCAATAATATCTTCCTCCTTTCAGCTTCCCATCATATTTGATGTTGCCTTTACTACATTTCTCTTTGGTGTTCACTTCTCTTAGTAAAGTGAAAGTTTTTGACCTTATGCCACCATAAAATTTATTGTCAATCATAGTAATTATATTATACTGGGGAGTTAAAGTTTGTGCGATGCCTATGTAGACGATGTTTTAACTTACCACTACAATTAACGATTGAGCAAAGAATTGTCCCCAATCATCTTTATCAAATTATGTGCGTAGGTAAATTTGACTATTAGATATAACAGAGAGATTATAGGGTTGTTCAGCTTATTTAGGCTTTGTCACAATCATCTAAACACCTTTATTATTGAGGGTGAGGGGAAGTCATTCCTCATTTTACCCCTTGAGCTTCTGCATTGTGGGTTTAATAGATGTTCAGTCTTGAAATGCCACTATCGGCCACGGGCACACAGTTTCTATGACAAACTATATAGGTGTTTACTTGTAATATTGTAATATATGTTCTGCTACTACTCTTGTTGATATAGGCTAACTACCCTATTTATATTGATCCGTACTTAAAATTCTTTGTTCCTAAATATATAATCCTCGATTTCTCTGCAGACCGCCCTGGTATGTTCAACCCAAGAGACAGAGCGAAGTGGGACGCATGGAAGGCTGTTGAAGGTTTTCAACTTGGCCTATATTTCTTCTCACTTGCATATGTCTGTCTGTCATAAAACTGTACCTGGTTTCTCATCATGTCTTCATCTCCCTTACAGGAAAATCCAAGGATGAAGCCATGAGCGACTACATCACCAAGGTGAAGCAGTTGCTGGAAGAAGCTGCTGCTAATTGATCCGCGTTAACTGCTTGCTCGTTTGCCATGTTGGGGTAGTATTTAGTAGTGTTCAACTCAAGATGCAATACATGCATGCGAGCTCATCTAGATTTATTTATGCTTTCCATGACATTGCGAGCTACTTGTGGACTATTATTAGCAGTTCCTATGTTGTATGCGTAAATTAACTGTGCTTCCTTCTTGTTAATGCTGGGTGTTTGAATTGTTGGTGCATGTATCGATTCACTTGTACTGCTATCAGGAGAATCTGGTAATGTGAGTAAAGTTGTTGCAGATTTGCATCCAGGGGGATCTTCTTGTGCTTAGCTTCGAGCGCCCTGCAAGCTCGTCTCCTGCACAGCTCTTTGCCGTGTCGGCTTGCGGCGAACCCAGCTTCTGTCCTGTTTCAGTTGCTCGATGCTGGAGGCGGACTGCTTCGAGCAAGAACTCAGTCTGCTGTTGAGTTAGGCTCGTAGGAGTCGCTGGCTTGCTGCGCAAGGTTAAAAAATTAGCATTTGCTTACTCAGCATGATTTTCCACAATTTTCAAAAATATCTACCCCTAAATTTGAGAAGATTAAGATCAAGATGATATTCGTCGAGCATGCACGCTGATATATAGGGATGGTTAAGGGGACGAATCGGGTTGATTTGTCCCGTTAGCTAACGAATTTATTACGAGACGGGTTGAACCCGTCTCGTAACGAATCCAAACGAGACGAATCAAGAATCGGGGCTGACCCGATTCGTTACCCGGATTCGCCGAGACGGGTTAGACCCATCTCGGATTTTATTATTATTTTATTTTTAAAATTTCAAATTTACCACAATAGGTAATTTTTAAGCTGTTGAGGGTTTTAAAAAAATAAAAAAATAAAATAGGGGTCTGAAACTAATTTTCCCGTCTCACATATATAATAATATAGGACTTAAAAAAAAAAGAGGAGGGGTCGGGGAAAATTTTTCCCGACCCGATTCGTCCCGTGATTCGTCACGGGACGAATCTGACCCGTCCCGTTTAAACGGAACGGGTCAACTCGGTTTGACCCGCTCCTAAACGAAGCGGGTCTCAGTTGACCCGCAACCCGCCCTGTGCGACTCAAACGGGTCGCACAGGACGGGGCGGGGCGGGTTGAAGCGGGTCGACCCGTCCCATTAGCCATCCCTATTGATATATGCATCTATCCGTCGACCCGTCCCATTAGCCATCCCTACTGATATATGCATCTATCTCGAGTGACTATCAAGGTCACTGAATGATTATGGATGCTACATATTTTCAATAGTTTTCCACAATTATCACCCACATTCTAAACATCTACCCACTCTAAATCTACATGCACATCTATTTCAACTGACCATCGATATTGCAGAACGATTAACGATGCTATATATTTTCAATGGTTGAATGGTGCAAAAGATTAAATGCAAACAATGGATAACAAACCCAACTTCAGAAAACAATAACTTACCACTCTCCTGCATAAATCATCAATTTTCCCTGTAAGAGATTGGTATCTCTTAGCTTGCTTCCTCATCAATGATGAGACTTTAGACAAGTCCAATTTTTTCCAAATTAATTAATTCTTCTCCTAAAAAAAAAGAAAAAAAAAAACTTTAAAAAAAAAACACTTAAATTACATCACTGTTGTTAAAATAGTTTATGTTTGAATCATCTCATGAATGGTTCAAGTCTCACCTTGCTACAAAATTTTTCGTGTGGTACATAGATTCATGAGAATCATGCTGCATATCCTACAGAAGACAGATTAGAATCATCCGCAGCATCCAAAATGAATATATAAAAAGAATCGACAGCAACTTATGTTATGTTCATTTGTTCATCGCTTAGTATTTTAATTCGGAAACTTCCAGCTACTCAATTATAGGCTGTTTGGATGCCCTAAAATGGGTGGAAGTGGGGAACTGGAGAGTAAGATTTTTTTTTTCTTTCTGAAAAATAAGAGCTTGTATTTTTTTTCTGGTGTTTGGATGATAGTTGGGAAGTGTAATTGAAAAAGTGTAATATCTTTTTCGGTGTTTGGTTTATAATATGAAAGTGGAAGTGAAAAAATTGACAACAAAATTGATCGTAAAATAATATTAAAATAAAAAAATAATTATGAAAAAAATTGAAGTGTAATTAGAATGCAAGTAAGATTTACATGATAAAAAAATTAACTGTTTTAAGGTATAACTTATTATAAATGAGATTTACATGACCACAAAATTAACTGTAGCACTTTGAAAGTGAAGAAATGATTATGTAAAAGAAAAAAGAGAAAGGAAAAAGAGTTATTCCATTTTCCTTTTCTGGTGTTTGGATGGACAGTGGAAGTGAAAAATGTAGTTAATTTCACTAGGTTAAAACATGCAACAAATATAAATCTTTAAATTTTATAAACTACTTGTTCTAAAAATGCAACTGAAATACAGAATCAAAAGAAAACAAAAGCTGATTTCGGGTGACGTAGTCGTGCAGACACACTGCCCTAAAAGAAAGATGGTCGGTCTCTCGTCCGGACCTTGAAATTGACATCCTCTCCTAGCAATAAAAACTCTCCGGTAGTACACCAGCATCCAACTCAGGACGATGAGTCAGGCCTCTGCTCAGACGGAGGTTTGTTGCCTGTAAGTAGAAAAACAACATTGAGAAACAGTTTTTTATGTAAAAAAATTGTGGGAGAAAGAGGGCAGATCGATTATAACCCTCTGCAGATCTTTCAGCTTGTAACAGCCCAGGAAAATATGTGATTACACGCGAGTGGTTATAATGTGCAGATCCGATTTATAGCAGGTCCAACAAGCCCCTGAATCGAACTACATGTGTCCGCAAGTTATGGGCGTGCGCCACCCGTACCTGCACGAGAGGAGGAGAAGAAGAAGAGAGCATTTTAAGCAATTTTGTTTTGTTTTTTTTTTTTTTTTGAATGTCTTTAACAATATTATGGGTGCCTTAATCCTGAGTGTGCCTTTCTCATTTTCTGGGTGGCGATATCTGCTCCCCCTTTTAACACCTTGGTAAGAGTGGACGCTTTAATGACGTGGGTGCCCTCATCATTGTTTTGGGTGGCAATATCTGTTCCCACTGTGCTCGTTTATAAAGTTGTGCTGGCCCAAAGTGGGGGGAAAGGATTTCGGTACTAAGCTTCTGTAGTTTTTAGACTTCGAAATAATTCCATACTCAATAGTAATCAAATTGTTTTTAGAATAATAATAAATGAAAAAAATATAGTATTCTTATATTTTGATAATTTCTACCGTGATCTCTTTTTCTAAAAAAATTATTTGGCCATAACTCAGTCGAATATTTCAATTGTTTCCTGCGCATACAGGGTCTGTTTTGTTGTCGTAATTGGTAAAATCTTTTACAGTTGTAAATGAGCTACATATAAGTTTTACGGTATTTAGTTGGCAATATAAAGCTGTAAGCGGGAAAATGTATTGTATCTTACGATATTTGATTGTCGTAATATGTAAGTCGTAAGTGAAAAAATTGAAAAATTGACCACAAAATTAATTATTTGATGATTTAAAAATTTTTAATATTGCAAATAAATATTAAAAATGTTAAATATTAAAAAAAATTTAATATTAACATGAAAAAAATAATACAAATTTGCTTGAACACAAAATTAACTATAACTGTGTTGTAAGTGATTGATAATTAAGTTGCAAGTGAGTAGTAGTGGAATTACGTAAGTATTTTACGAATTACAATCCAAACAAACAATGTATTTGTTATTAGATTGTAAATCATTTACAAATTACAAACTTTTACGTCTTTTACAGCGAAACAAACAGCCCCATATATTAATTACAATCTTGTGAGATCTTTCATCTTTAAATATTTATAATTCTAAACGAGGGTCCATGGATCACCATGTACCCAACAAACAAACAGTCACCAACTCTCTCCATTGCTCTGATATTCTTTTCTCCAAACGCACCAAAAACCTCGACACTTTGTTAAAAGAGATGCACAAAAGTAGACATCAAAGCCAAGGCAGCACGAACTTCAATTGTAAAGCTCATGTCGTGTCAGACACACGTGTTAAACACGGTACTTTTCGTTTCCACGTACTTATAAAAATTTGTTGTACGTCTGTGTATCGTGACGTGACAGTTTGCCGAAACAATTTTAACAGCACAGCTTTCTTTCCTTTTTTCCCCCATTGTAAGCAGACACATTGCTTTCTGCAGCTGTTCACTTGTTGTCTTTGTTGTGTGTGTAAATGGTAATATTTCAACGTGTACAGTGGAAATTTTTGAAAACAGGTATAATAGTTATGAACGATAACCTCACATTTGCCGAAAGAATCAAGCGCTGATAACTAGCACTCTTTTCCTCCAGCAGCTTCGAGTTTCTTGGCCTTCTCTTTCTCCAGCAAGTAGGCCTGCTCGGCCTCAGGCATGGCCACCATGATAGCGCGCAGCCGGAAGTTCATCTCATCGATCTTCTCCATGAGCCTGTCGTTCGTGAACATGCCGACGCAGACCATTGTGATCGTCTCCCAGCTCTCCTTCAACGGTAAGATGATGATCACCGCCGATGCAACCGTTCCCCAAATGATCGCAATGACAGACCAAAACGTGAAGTAGCCCAGGCTGAAGTTTCCTGCGTTTGAGAAAATTTGTGTTGTGTGACTGCAAAGTGCTAGATTTCACACAGTTCGAACTCAAAAATTATGTTCTTTGCTTGCCTGTATCAAAAAGAATGTTCGAGATTTAAAAACTAATAATATTGGGGAGCTAGGGTTATTGGTGTTACTTATTATGCTTTTTTAAAGTCTAATTTAACTTAGGTCTAATCAAGTCAATTGGATATTTACACCCGCCCACTTAACCTATGTTGTTTGACCCAATAAAGAATTGATCAAACCTAAATGATTTGAGTCTAGACACGTTTTTAATTACACTTAGTCATGAGTGTATTTAAATTAAAATGTGGGACTCATCTACACGTGTGGAACTCCTGTTATAAATCACGGGCCTAGATCAACGATGAGTTGAAATAGGGTTCCTTGATGCTATATATATTATGGATAGGGTTTCCTCTCCACCACAATGACAATCTCTCTCTTGGAGGTCTCTCATCTCCTCTAAGGATAAAGAAGCTCTAAGGATAAAGAAGAGAACTTGGTGGCTAGAGAAAAAAATCTTCTCCCTCAACTCCGGCGACCTCGAGATTGTGCAACCTTCGGCATCACTTTCGTGATGGAATCAGGTATGCCTAAAACTCTCCTTCTCTTTGATCATGATAAAGAGACTATGCATGTATGAGATGATAAAGAGGCTATGCATGTATGAGATCTTGTATGGAATAAAATTAGATCTAACAATAGGAACCATCACATACCTGCAGGGAGCGAAAGCAGCGGCCACAATACAACGATGACAGCAGTGAAAGCCACACCCCACTTGACGATCCAGGATTTCGCTCTCATCAGCTTTTCCTCCTTGAACTCTTCGTCCGGCAAGTCGCTGTACACCTTCTCGACTGTGGTGATCTGCCTCGTGGTTTCCCAGTCATAATTCTGGGGCCAAATAAGACTACAAACCGCGTGAACAAATCCGCCTGTCAGTATGGACACGAGATTTCCAGCGAGCATGGGGGCGTTCCGGCCAGTGGTGTCGAGATTGACACGACCATATTCGGCCTTTGTCACGGACAACCATGTGACTATTCCAAGAACGCAGCCAACGACTGTTCCCGATATAGCACCAACTGCGTTTGCTTTCCTCCACAAGAGCATGAACGCGATTGGAATGACTGCTGAACCGATCAGTACTCCCATGGCGAGGTACATCCAACCGAGAGAAACTCCGGCCTTGTTCAGGATCACTGCCAGTACACCCATGAAGCATCCAAAGCCAAGAACTACTCCTCTTGAGACCTTGAGGATTTGCTTTCCGGTGGCATCGGGGTTGATATAGGTTCGGTAGATATCATATGTGCACAAGGAAGAGACAGCTATTAGCTCGGATGAACCAGCAGAAGTGACAGCCCTGAAAAATGCAAGCAGCAGTCAGATTAGAGAAGAAAGATGGATTTCTCAAATCCTTGAGTGTCGAATGGTTCAGTAAACAAAAGTACATCATGACTTACATAAAAAGCATGGTGAGAAGAAGAACCGATCCTGCTTTTCCCATCAAGGCTATAGCTGTAGCGGGAGGAACGAGGCCACGGCTAGCTTCACTTGCTGATATTGGAAGATCAAGAGCAAGTGCACCAAGACCCAATGACGTTGCTAGAGAGAACGGTACCGCAAACCAGACTAGGCCACCCAACAAGTATCCCCTGTGGGTGGATGATGGCCGTGCGGCTATGGCACTAACCCAGTATCCCTGTTCAGTTACCATCGCGAAGGTCATCAAATCTTTCAATTACATTAGAAGTTGCAGTTTCATTATAACTGAAACCTTTCAACAGAGAATTAAGCATTTCGATAATTAGACGTTGCATGTAGTGCAAGAATGCCATTTGCTGCGTGACAGGAACCAAAAAAAGCATATGTGAAGTTATATGTGCTGGAATGGAATTAGTCAAAGTGTATTCAGTATAATTAATGAATAAGCAGTTGTATGAAGTACATAATAGTAGTCTATGACATTTGATGAATAGCTTGAAGTAATTAAACCCTAACCTAAGGTTGAATTTGAGTATTTACGATCCTATAAGAACTCGTGATTTACTTTTATCCTTATCCTAACTACACCCTAATTTTGAGTGTCTCATCATGCGTGATTTCAAGGAAGTACACCTCTTACATTGTCATCATTGAGCTAAATCTACGAATGTCTTGTTTAGTTAATAAAAAATGAAAAACAAGAGAAGATGCAGTGGCGGAATATGCCATGAATCAAGCATTCATAATAGATTAAAGTTAACAACACGCTGCAAAATTGATGTTACTTACATTATCCACAAATACAGTACCAAAGTTCCCCACAATGTTGATGATGCCAAAGACGAGGCCACCTGAGCTTAACATCGTCAAATAGGAGCCCTTGTAGTTCCCACTTACAGGCCCACATGCTTGACCAACATGTGAAATGGGGTCCTGGCATACTCTAGATTTGCTAGAAACCTCCAATAGGTGGTGATATACAACTTTTGGGCTCCCAAGCTCGCTACTTGCCGTATAAACCAAATAAACAAAGATGACCAGAACAATGTGAACTGCAAGTGTAGTAGTTGAAAGCAAAGATCAGAGTACCAAAAAGATTTTAGATACACGCTAATACATTATAAACATTAGTTTGTAAGTACATTCAATTTCCGAACAATGCACTTAACAAACACTCTGCAACCAGTGTTTTAGGATCAGAAAATTTTGGAAGATAAAGGTTGATTTTGACTATTTAAGTACACCAACAACTTCACTTAACAAAATTTACTGTGCAAAATGCATGCAAATGGAGATAAAACCTTAGCTAAGAGGCTATGCAACATAAAAGCACCTATAATGAAGCCGTATAAAGTCAGGAATGTATCAGACACAAAAAATCTTGCGGTATGATCGTCATTCACATGATATTATTTTAAATTTCTTGTGTCGGTATGTCATATCATGTCCTGTCCTTGCTAATGCTTCTTAGCTAAAAAGGCACTTGTTAAATAAAATGATGCCTTGTAACCTATTTTCCATCCATGATGGTCCTCTCAAGAGAAATCATTGAGAAGCTGTTGTAACATGAGCAAACCCGGCATGTTGTATTCAGCTGTCATTTTATTTGCCATCATTACCAACAGTTTGCCCCGAGAACTACTTTCTCAGTTCAAATCTTTCAGAACAGTAATGTCCTGAAATTGTGAATTACTAGATGTTTCTCCACTGTCAATAAAGTTCAAGTAGAATCTACTGATTTACATGAGTTTGAGGGGAAATTTGATGGATATACGAGTTTCTCAATATAATCAACAAAGGACATCATCTAGGTTTTGGCAGTCCAACTAGCTATCTTAGGGGCTGTTTGTTTGGACGTAAAAGCCGTAAAAGGCCGTAATTCGTAAATGACTTACAACCCAATTACAACTACGGCGTTTGTTTGACCGTAACTCGTAAAAGACTTACGCAACTCAGCTACCACTCACTTGCAACCCAATTACTATCACTTACAGCCCACTTACAGTTAATTTTGTGGTCATGCAAATTTGTTTTATTTTTTTAATGAATATTAATTCTTTAATATTTCGCATTTTAGTATTTATTTGCAATATTAAAAAATTTTAAATCACCAAATAGTTAATTTTGTGGTCAACTTTTTCACTTATGACTTACACATTACGACAACCAAACACCGTAAAGCACAATACACTTTCCCACCAAACATCGTAAAACTTACATGCATGTAACTCATTTACAACTGTAAAAGACTTTACCAATTACGACTTACGATTTACGGTCATTTACGATAACCAAACAGACCCTTAAACTAAAATCTTGACCATTTAAAATACACCAAAATAACAAGTTCATGGGATTTTGCCTTATTTTCAAGAAGAGAGATGGATCAAGAAGATCCAATCGAATTGGAGAAGATGATGACATGGAGTAGAAGAAGCAAATCAAGCTGAAGCAGATTAGTCGATTGTATAGTCGACTGATACTCAGACCACTATACAGTCGACTGGACAGTTACAGAGAATGAGATATTACAGCTAGTCGACTTATAAAAGTTACAAGTCAACTAGTCTGAGGACCAATCGACTAATCAAAATGACCAGTCGACTAGTCTGTTGTTCTGAAGTAAAAAACAGCGGTGGTGCGAGTTTTCTTTTCTGGTAGAGTTCGAAAAGAATTCAGATTTTATTCAATGAAGATTTGTTTTTAAAGTTTAAAGGGTCTAAAATTCTTTTATATTAAGGAGATCAACTCCTAATAGGATTGATAATCAACTCCTAATAGGATTGACCAAAATTCTTCAAGCATCCGACGGCCAAGATCATCTCAAAACCCGAATAAGATTTGCATAGTAAAGTACTATAAATAAAGTTTGTAACCCAGTAGATTGTGTGTAGAGATCTTGAAGAAGATCAGAGGAAGCCAAGAAAAAGAGGAAGGTGACGATGCATAGATAGAAGGTATACTCTTGTAATCTTGTGGGATTCAAGGGGAAAGTGAATACTCTTGTGAGAATCAAGGGGAATGATAGATCTCTTGCACCAAGTTTATTAATAAAACTCGAGAAGTTCTCTCCCCGTGGGCGTAGATCAAGTTTGGGACGAACCACGTTAAATCATCTTGTTATTGTTATTACTCTTTTATCTTGGTATTGCTAGTTTACTCTATAATAGTTTTTCTTTTGCAAGTATTGCCATATTACCACGTTCACAACGTCAATTCTAGGAACAACAATTGGTATCAGAGCTAAAGGTTGACGAAAGGTGATATGTCAAATATTGAAAGTTCTGCGATCAAGTTCAAGGTCGAGAAGTTCAATGACAAAGGAAACTTCAGTTTATAGCAAAAGAGGGTGAAGGCGTTGTTAATGGAACAGAGTCTTCATAACACCTTGCAGAGAAGCACAACAAAACCTGCATGTACGTCAGATAAAGATTGAGAGGAGAAGGATCTGAAAGCGGCAAGCACGATCCAATTATGTCTCGCAGACAAGGTCATGAACAACGTGATGATGAATAAACGGCTACGGGTTTGTGATCAGTGTTAGAAATATTGTATATGACAAAGATCCTCTCCAACAAATTGTATCTCAAGAACAACTAAATGGGTTACGCATGATGGAAGGGACAACGGTGTTGGAGCATCTAAACTTCTTCAACAAGGTCATCAGTGAGCTGCTAGCTGTTGATGTTGAGATCGACGAGGACAAGGCGTTGATACTTCTAAATTCACTTTCACAGTCATACGATCATACAATCATATTGTAACCATCATACTCTACGGTAAAAAAAACTTTCATCTTGGAAGAGCTCACATCAACTCTCTTATCTAATAAGATCAGAAAAAGGCCAAATCAAGTTGACCAGAAAGGATCGAGTTTGGTGGTCACGGGAAGGAAAGGAAGATGAGACGGAAAGAAAGGTCCGACTTCGTTAAAGACGTGTCACTTTTGTCACAGGGAAGGTCATTAGAAGCATGACTGCAAGCATCAACAATAGTGGTTGAAAAAGAAAGGGCAAGCTGTGGAGGCAGACATAGCAACGAGCGGTGTTGACACCGAAGTATTAATAGCTTCCTACGTCGAAGACAACACTTCTCAAGGTAAATGTTAGATATTTGATTCTGGTAGTACAGTTCATGTATGTTCCCATAAGGAGATGTTTAACTCCCTGGTTGCAAAAGAGAAAGAGACTATCAGAATGGTGAATGGCTCGGCTTGCGAGGTCATCAGCACTCACTGGGACAATCAATGTTACATGCAGAGATGAGACAGTGTGTGCTCTGAAAACAGTCTGGTATTGTCCCGGAGGCACGGTACAATCTAATATCCATAGGGGTGCTCGACGAAGAAGGATGTCAGATCCAAGTGCAACAAGTGTCGTCTCAGTTAGCCAAGTAGACAGAATAAATCTGAAATGAGAGAAGTGTGGAGGAATATACAAGTTGAAGGAAGAAAACATTTCAACATGGAGATTCAGGGATAACTTTGAAAGGGAGCTCATCGCGAGGTGAAGCTTCAAGAAAGACTGTAACGAGATGTGAATCGGGTCAAAGTATTACAGAAAGGAGAAAGGGTACATTTGAGCGAGGCCCAAGATGGCCCAAGCCATGGCGGTGAATCAGTCAAAGGCCCCGGGGAGGGGGGACAAGAGTAAAAGGCTTCACAGTACGGTTAGAATTAAGGTAATAATCCAAAATTTTCAAGGTGTTTTGCTAAAGGTTTAAAAAGCAAGTCAAGGTAGAAATTGTTGGGATTTTACCTTATTTTCAAGAAGAAATGATGGACCAAGAAGATCCAATCAAATTGGAAAAGACGATGGCTTGGAGCAGAAGAAGCAAATCAAGCTGAAATAGATTAGTTGATTGTATAGTCGACTAACGCTGACCAGTTGACTATACAGTTGATTGGACAGACACAGAGAACGAGAGATTACAGTTAGTCAATTATAGAAGTGTCTGAGGACCAGTCGACTAATCTGAATGACCAGTCGACTAGTCTGTCGTTCTGAAGCGAAAACAGAGGCAATGCAAGTTTTCTTTTCTGATGGGGTTCGAATAGGATTCAGATTCTATTTAATGAAAGTTTGTTTTTAAAGTTTAAAGGGTCTAGAATTCTTCTAGATCAAGGAAATCAACTCCTAATATGATTGATCAAGATTTTTTAAGCATCCGACGGCCAAGATCATCTCGGAGTCTGAATAAGATTTGCATTGTAAACTCTTATAAATAAAGGTTGTAACCCAGTAGGTTGCGTGTGGAGATCTTGAAGAAGACTAGAGAAAGCCAAGAAAGAGAGAAAGGCGACGGTACATAGAGAGAAGATATACCCTTATAATATTGTGAGATTCAAGGCGAAGGTGAATACTTTTTTTGGAATCAAGATGAAGGTTATATCTCTTGTACCAAGTTTGTTAATAAAACTCTCTTAAATTCTCTCCCTGTAGACGTAAGCCAAGTTTGGGCCGAACCACGTTAAATCCTCTTGTTATTGTTATTATTCTTTTATCTTGGTATTACTAGTTTGCTCTATAATAGTTTTCTTTTTGCAAGTAATGTCATATTGCCACGTTCCGCAACGTTGATGCCGGGAACAATTGATATCAAAGCATATCAATTTTTGCACTCACACAAGCATGGTTCTTAAATTTAAGTTGAAGTAGCTACTATGTACTCACTACTAATGAACATCCCATGCTTATTTATGCAGTCTAAAGAAGCATATTAGTTTGATATCATTGCAAGCATTGTCATACTAATTTGATTTTATATAAGCAACTTCTCTATGTACTCCATGAACATCTGAATCAACCGTCTTTAAATTCTTTCACAAGCCACTTACAAAAAAGTTAAATATGCCCACACTTCTATCAACATATATCATCGTACAAAATGCCCATGACACAATAAAACACAAAGCTTGCTCACTCAAGAAGTTAAACTATTTTTTTCTCAAACAAGAAGTTAAACTAATTGTCATATTATCTTTTTTGTATGAAATATTAAACTATTGCACTGATTAGATAGACCAGCCCAAACTTCCCTTGGCAATAATACATGCACAGCGAAAAGGAAGTGAACATTACAAATTTGAATCACTCTAATGATTATAGCAAGAGAGGTCAATTCTATCAAAATTCTATATGAATTTTAGACATTACCAACAGAACAGAAAACCAAAATGACAAATATGGAAGTGTATCAAACAAGAAAATTTCAAACATCAATAAAACCATTACTGATATCATATGATCTTGAACAGGCCAAAACAAGCACAGAAACTAAAAGTTCATCGCTTACCTATAACTGAATGTATGTAGCTTGCCAAGAAGGTGGCCTTTAACCCACCAGCTATAGTATATATTATAACACCAAGTGGGATCAAAAAGCTAGCAGCATAGATATTGACACCAGTAAGTGCATTAACAACTGCAGAGCCACCAAGGAGCAGCATTGCAGTCACAATTATGTTGGTCATGAAGCAGAATATAAGAAATACAACATGTGCTGCAGTTCCCCATCTGTCCCAAGGTATATATATTTACATTTAGAATTAAAATAAAATTTAATAAGAGCCTGGTGAAAAACAAACATATATAGCTTACCGCGCTTTTACAATTTCACAAACAGTATGTGCTTGAGGTGCTTTTCTTTTGATTTCAATGGCCATGACACCAAACAAGAGAACCTGCTCAGTGGAGAAAAAATCTTACCTTGTCCTGAAACTTACTAGCCTTAAGTATCTTATTTAACTCGACATACAGACATCAATTGACTAACCTGAATAGTGGCACCACTGGCATACCAAAACGGACCACTGATTCCGTACTCCCATGCAACATTCGAGCTTTGCAAGATTGTTGCAGCCCACGTCCACTTCCAACAAATTTCAGAAAAATCATCAGTGATTTGTTAAAAAAAAGACGGCTGTGCAAATGGAAGCAAGAGAAACAAAGTGATTGATACCTGTGACACAATAACACTAGCAATGAGTCCTGTCTTAACATTTCTACCAGCAGTGTTGAACCATTCAGATGTGTGACGAGATCCAACATACCGCTTCTCTAACCACACCTGATGTGGATTCCACAGCAAGATTATTAGGAAAAATCACAAGCTTCATCTAAAATTTTATTTCATCAAGGAATCTAAGTTCTGTTATCTCATGGAATTGATCAAAATGTATAAGTACTCAATACCCAGCCTGACAGATATGTGGGTTTGGACTGAGGAAAGGTTGGGCTTGGGTTAGAATAAAGTTCGGTTGAGTTAAATATGCGACATGGTATATAGTATACATGAACATATACCTCACTTATAAATATTTTTGTTTTTAAAAAAAAAATGCAATTTGAATTGAGATGCACAAACATGCAAAGTGCAAGCAACAATAACCATTCTATTACAAACAAGTAGGCAAATTTCCACAAAATTATTAAGGAATTTATATAGTTACAGCCAATCCCTACATCTTTTGACTTTCACCAACCATAGAAGCTTTTCTCCATCTAGTTCTCCTTCAAACTAAACCATATTATGATATTCCATAAAAGAAAATGAAGCAATCTCGCAAACAATAATAACCTAAAGTAACCAAGAAACCATATCCGCACATTAGAGCACTAATACAATTAAACATTCACAACATATCACAAAACAAGTTATTCATCAAACATAATTCACAAAATGAAGCAACCACAAACAATCATTCCATTATAAATGAGAGATTTTTCTTTTTATTTATTTATTTTTACCTTTGCTTTCTCGAGAGAAAAGGCCAAAGTCAGAGTGACTTCAGCTTAAAATAAAAAAAAAATCCTGCAATTTGGGTTGAGATAAATGAACCTGCACGCAACAATAATCAAAAAGTTGCCAAATTGCAGTTTTCCCCAAAAAAAATTAAGGGGGTTTATTAATTTTCAATCAATCCCTAAACTTTTTGCTTCTTCTCAATCACTGAGGGTTTTCCCATCAAAATATCTTCCAAAAAAACCCATATTATTATATTTCCCAATAGGAAATTAAACACTGACGAGATATCACAAATCAAGAGCGATAACCTAATTCACAAACTGAGCCAAATACAAATAAAATCACGTGCTCAGATTAAACGAGCGATTCGAACAATATTTCACAAACTAGAAGGCAGGGGCCAAAATATTGAGGAACATAGAACCAAAAAAAAAAAGAAGAGAAAATTAGGGATTTCTTGCTGCTTTTACCTGAAATTATCGTATGGATCATCGAAAAAATTGAGAGCGAAGCGAAGAAGAGAAGAAGGGAATCGGGGAAGAGGGCCGGATTCCCCAAGTCCAATTGGGTCGGCCCACACTGAACCCAGCCCGAAAAGATCGAAATGGGGTTTATGCTAGATTACCGCTTGCGGTGGAACCTAGCGATGAAGGGCCTGTTTCGTTAAGGGTGGAAGTAAGGAAGTGAAGAAATGGTAATAGTTCCTTTTGAAACTTAGAAATTGGTTAGTAGATTTTTCGGTGTTTGGATGTTGTTGAGAAGTGTGGTTTGGAAAATGTTTTGTCTTTTCCAGTGTTTGGATAGTAATGTGAAAGTAGAAGTGAAAAAGTTGACCGCAAAATATTATTAAAATAAAAATTAATTAAGAAAAATAAAAAATGGACTGTAATTAGAATGCAAATGAGATTTACATGATCAAAAAATTAACTGTTTTGTACTACAACTTATTAAAATGAGATTTGCATGACCACAAAATTAACTGTAGCACTCTGGAAGTGAGGAAATTATTGTGTAAAAGAGAATAGAGAAAAGAAAGAGGGGTTTTCTTATTTTCCTTTTCTGGTGTTTGGATAGATAGGGAAGTGAACAATTATACTTCTCAATTTCCTTACTTCCGCTCACTTCCTTGCAACCAAACACCCCCGAAGAGGAGAAAAGAGAGAGGGGAGGAAGATGACGAAGGAGTGGAAAGATGGGAGAGAAAGAGCGAAGAGAGGAGTAAGAAAGGGGAGACAGGGAGAGGGTCTCTCAGTTATCTGAGGCTCTCTTTTTTGGAGAACGGACTGACAGAATAAAGTGTAAGAAAAAGTCATGGGAGAAATCTCACTTCGTTTAATTTGATTATTATAAACTGATTGTTGTGCTACTAAGATATGATTCATTGGTAAAACATGATATGAATTGCAAGAGGTACTTAGTCCAAGAAATACTAGGAGATATGAGTATTAGAATATTTGTACTTGTTTTCTTGTTAGCAAGCCAATAAAATAGATAAAAATTTGCAGTCCGTAAAATCTTCATAATTCAAATCTATCTTTATTTTTTTTACTAGTGAGTTAGACCTCAATAACAACACAGATCACCTACTACTAAATATCACTAATGACGTGCATATTTTAGTCTACAAAATAATTACATTATCTGTATGCAAGAAAATTGTGTGCTGACATTATAAGAGTATCTATATCCGTATCCGTATTTTAAACAGATGAATAAGCAATTGGATCCCAATTTGGGTCCATCCATCCATCTCTACATACCCAGTAAGAGCCCACAGGCCCATTATACAAACACTCCAAAAAGAAGAAATAAAATCCTTAAAAAGGATAGAAGGAAGGGAAGCTTACCAAGAAAGAAGTGAAGAGTGCAAAGAACGCTCCAAACCCTAAAATAACAGAGTACCCAACTCCTTGGTTCAGCACCGCCTTGCCCTGAAAGAAGCTGCTCTGCCTCACGCAGTCGCCGGCCGCCGACAGCGAGTAATACTTCGCCGAGAAGCCCAACGGAGGGCACGACCCCGACGAAGACGCCATTCCTGGATTTCTCCTTCTCCTTCTCCTTCTCCTTCTCTCTCCTTTTGATTTCAATGGAGATGGAGATGGAGATGGTGATGGGATTTATAGCTTGCTTGATAGAGAAGGAGAGCCTAAAAAGTCAAGAGAGTTGGCTTTGGAATTATCCCAGTCTGGGCCTTTAGATTTTTTTTTTTTTTTTAATTTTATTATTAGGAAATGATTGGCCCAAGGCCTCAACCCTTGTTAGTTTCTTTATTATTTATTTATTTTTCAGAATCTTGATAAATAATATTGTGAGGTGGCTGATGTCAGAAGATTCCCTTGCCTCCTTGTCTGTCTATTGATTGGAGGTCCTGGAATCCACGTGGCAACGAGTTGGGTTCGGGTTGGATCCTTCGCGATCAACTTGGGATCCACGACAAATTGGAGAATCCGGTTTGTGGAATCCAAACCCATTAAGAAATATAAATGGTCGAGGAAAAATATATATATATATATATATATATATATATATATATATATATATGAATCCACTTGCAATTTCAATATTTTATGTACATATATTTGTTTTAAGTGTCAGTTTTTCATAAATGTTACAACCAAGAATGTACCAAATAATCATTAGTGACAAATTAAACCAATGTCAATAAATTTTGGATGATCCTACTCAAAAGATGATGTTTTTAATATGTAGAAAATTTGTAATAATATAGTTTTTGCTTTTGGCAATAGGTCTTTGTTATGCAGAGAACAACTCTATTTGGGGATTATCAACTTGCTATCTAAACATTGTCTGTTCCTCATGGAATTTCTCAAGGTGCATTTTTATCAGAAGTTCTGCATCTGCACTGAACAAAATTTACACCATTACACTCATCTCACCAGCTCTGGAGACAGCCTGAGTAGTACACACCAAAAGAATCACTCTGTACATATCCAAAAAAATTTCCATGAACAACTACCACATCCCCTTGCAAGTGCAGTGCATTCACAGATCAAGCTCACTTCCCATTGCTCCACCAAACAGATCGTAGCTTCCTTTCATGTTCAAGTCCAAATGGTGCGAACCACCGCTGGGTGCAAACTTGACATCCTCACTGTCCTCGCCGTCCTCCTGATAAAGCTGGAAGCCAGAAGCGTGCGTCTTCTTCAGCCTCTCTTGCGATATGGCTTTCGATAAATCTGTGCTCTTCTCTTCGGAGGTTTGGTTCACATTTTGCACCAGGCCAGAGAGCGCGAGGTTGAAGTCTGTCAGGTGGGCTCTGGTTTCTTCCAGGTTTCCTGCTCTGCTCGTGTCGAAGGAAAGGCTCTTATGGGCTTTAACTAGTATCGACTGTAAGTACTTCCCTTGCGCCTCGATTCTCATCTGCAGTTTCTTCTGAACCTGGAAACATGCAATTCAGTATGTTAGTCCTATTGTGTTTTAGTTTGATGATAACCACCCTTTAAGCTACTTATGCACTAACAACTCATTTTTTACTGTTTTGTGTTTTGACCTAGGTCAAACACTTAAGCGGAGCTTGGAAGGATCAACGTTCAAATTGCAACACCAATGAAGGAGGTGGTGGCATATTTCTAACTCAAACTCAATTTATCAAGACTATTCAAATTGAAGCTCGAGTGAAGAGCTAAATATTGCAAAATCTATTGAAGCAAGAGTAGAAAATTGCTGAATCTATTTAAAATTACTATGTAATGTAAAAAAAACTAAAATAAGAACTTAATTTGACAATAAATTGCATTTTCATACTTGTGCATATATGTTTTTTTTGGTATCAAGTATGTTTTCCCTTATGTTTTGTTAAATTGGCTAAAAACTTTAAAATTATATTTAAAATACCATTCTTATTTACTTTTATTGTATGCCTATTAGAATCTATTCAAAATTTTCATATTTTTTTCAAAGGTATTTAAATCAATTTTTCTGAATTTGGGGGGTTTGGATCGACGCTAGAACTCAACGGTCAATCGGAATGGCAACGCAAATTGTGAAACTGAGCACCGCGCAAAGTGATCGACCACTATAGTTAATCCAGATCATCCGCCAGAGCTGAATGCTCTCGACCACGATCCGGATCGACTACTGGGGATGATCCAAACCATCTACAAGAGCTCAATGCTCTCGGCCACGAGCTGGGTCGACCGCCAAGGACAATGCGAATTGTCCCACAAGTGTCGATCTTTACCCCCAAGTTTCTTCTGTTGGGTCTCGGATCGACTGCCAAGATCGATCGTCCACTGCACAAGTCTGATTTTGTCTTATTCTCGATCGACCGTCACGGTTGATCTGTTTTCTACAGAAATTGAAAATGAATGGGAACTTTTTGAAATGCTTTTGAATATTTTATTTGAGTGCACAGTACAAGTCACCATCAGTAAAATCACATGTGGCTATTGATATTTTCATTGTTCACCCACGGATCTTCCACCAATCTTCCGCCATTCATTCGTTTGGTTGATGTTTTGACTTGATCTGGGTTTGTTTGATCAAAACAATCGACAGCCACACTTCAGTAGACAATCGAATGAGTATAGATTTTTATTTTGAGAAATTTGAATATGAATTTTTGGGATGAACTTATTTTCACCTACTCTTATCTTTTCCTCTATAAATACTACTTTACACTACTCTTTCAAGAACTCCTGAAAACTTTTGGAGAATTATATTCACTCAAAAAACTCTCAAGTAAATATACTTCTTTTGTGAGCTTATTCTTTATTCTTTTCAAAGAGGGATTCAAGTGTGCTTTCAAAGTTCGTGACTGAGATTTGGTGTATATTTTCTACTCTCTACTCTCAATCTCTTCCAAAGGTTTTATAAATTCTAGATCCAAACTTTCTACTTGATTTCCAAGCGTCTAAATCTATAGTATCAAGTTATTCTTGTTATTGATTCTTCTTACCAGTAGAGTCTCAAAGTTATAATCTTTCTTCATTTATTGTGCTTTATTGGTTCTAATCTTGTTAGAAAGTAAACTTAACCTGTGAAAACTTGTTGTGAGAAAATTTAACCACTTGAAAAGTGGGTTGGTGTAAGATTTATGCTTCTACTCAGGAAAGGAAATCAAAAGGTCTATGCTTCTACCCGCAAAGGAAGCAATTGCAAGGTCTAGACATTTACCCGGAAAGAAAATCAGAAAGGTCTATGCTTCTACCCGCAAAAAACAATTGTAAAGATCTAAGTTTTTACCCTGAAATAAAGTCGGTGTAAAGACCAAAGCTTTTACACGAAAAGAAAGCTACAAATAAAGATTGGTTGAAATCGTAGAGAAAAGACTTCTAGGTAGTGGAGTAGGCCGGTTGGAGGTCGAATCATTGTACAATGCGCGTTGATTCTCATTGTTCTATCTCTCTTACTCTCCTTTCTCTCTTTTTTACTTGCTTATTGCTATTTAATTATTATTGCTTACTTGTGATTATAGCATTATTATCTTCACCTAATTAAATTGAGTTTAAATTATTGTAATTAGTTTAAAAATTCTATTCATCCCCCTCTAGGGTTGCCACATTGTTTTTCATAGTGGATGTGATAGATATAGTGTAATTCAAGAGCATTATACTTACTTCGAGTTGTTCTTGTAGCCTCCTCTGCACCTCAATTTGATATCTCAGTTTCTCTGCAACTGGTACGTCTCTGTATCAAGAATGAAGTGAGGATCAATTTACAGAAATAAATATAGGTGTGAGAATCAATATGTTAAATGTAAAATGACTAATGGTATTGGAATTTGGAAATTTCAAATAATTAGGTCAAAACCTCCCCTGGTAAGGCATAAATTTTTGGTTATTTTGAATGAAAGAATCAAACTTTTTTATTGAGGGCATGTTTGGTTGTGTGCAAGTGCAAGTTGCAAGTGAAAAATCATTTTTCTTAAATAGGTAGTTGTAAAAAACTTTACGCAAATAAGTTTTAAAGTGTTGGGTTGGCAATATGAAAATATAATTGAGAAAGTATATTATCAATTATAATATTTGGTACAACTGTAACGTAAATCGAGAAGTCAGTTTCTATTGTTCCGTTGTTTGTTTGCAAAATCTACTAAACGTGACATGAGTAATTAAATTTAAAACAGAACTCTTACTTAATTAATATGTAAATAAAAATATTAATCTAATAATAAAAAATGTTAATCGAATAATAAGAAAACATTAATCTAATAATAAATAAATATTAATATGATAATAATAAATATTAATTAATAATAAAAATATTAATCTAATAATAAGAAAATATTAATCTTGTAATAAAAAATTAATCTCATTAAAAAATATTGACAATGGGTCTACAAGTGGGCTTTGCAAGTGATCTACAAGTGAGTAAGAAAAATTGCCAATAAGTCTACAAGTAGAAGGGAGTGCAAGTGGGCTTTGCAATCCCATATTCAATCATTTGCAAAAAAATTTGCAATCCAGCCCACTTGCACCCTATCAAATGTCCATAGAAACAAACCCTCCTCCATTTCCTCTAGAAACAGTGCTGCCACTAGTAGCAGAAGAGTAACTGGTTCCACTTGAGCTCCCTGTATTTTCAAAAACACAACAATCCCACTATAAGAATACAGCAACTCTTAACCTTATCCACCACCATGAGACTCATTATTCCATGCATGCATGCATACCATTTCTGTTAGCTTCCAATCCTGTCTCTTTCTTGCCTTGCTTTCCCAGTCTATACTTCTACAGAGAAAAGGAACAATCTATGGATGCGAATAGAAAGAGGAGAAAAGAGAAGAGACAACAACTTGAAGGAATAAAACTGAGAGTTGAAAGGAGAGTGGGGGACCTGCAGATGGCTCTTGAGGTGGTACAGAGTCAGCCCCTTCATGCCCATCACTCTCAGCACTGACTTTGGTGTTGCTTCTGCCAATAGCAAAATTGTTGGAGGAATTAATGAATCAGAATCATCGACTGTAAAAGAGAGAGAGGTTGAGGGGTATCTGAGAAGTTTTTTGAAAGCAACACTGTGAGTATCCATCACTCAAAGCAACACTGTGATCCACTTTGGACAGTACCAATAGTTTTTGAGTAATCTAATTTTATGCAAATTTCTAGAATATAATGTCAAACTAATGTTAATATTTTCCTCTCCTCTGGCAAACTAATGTGGATGGTACCAGTACTTTTTCCTTTTGACGAGGCTGTTTAGTTTGGGGGGAAGTGCGGAAGTGGGAAAGTAGGAATACTCATTTACCACTTTCGCTGTCCATTCAAATACCGGAAAAAAAAATGAGAAAACTCTTTTTTTCTTTTCTCTTTTTCTTTTACACTTCTCTTTTACACAACCATTTCTTCAATTTCAAAGTGTTACGGTTAAATTTATGATCATGTAAATCTCATTGGTAATAAGTTGTAACTCAAAATAGTTAATTTTGCAGTCTAATTACAGTCCAATTTTTCATAATTAATATTTATTTTAATATTAATATACGGTCAATTTTATAGTCAATTTTTTCATTTTCATGTTACCAACCAAATATCAGAAAAGACGTTACATTTTTTTCAATTACACTTCCCAACTATCATTAAAACATCGAAAAAGAAACACAAATTCTCAATTTAAAAAAAAAAATCATGCTTCCTCACTTTCACACACTTCCGAGCATCCAAATAGTGAATATTGAAACCCTTTAGCCAAACCTGATGTTAATATTTTTCCTTTTTATCGTAATTTATATTTTACTATTGATTTAATGATCTACCGACCACTGTTTTGTAATTGGTGGGAAAAAAATAGGAAAAAAGTACATATCCTTTTCTTGTTATCCATTATTAGGCAGCTTCCTACTCATAAATCTTAATTTCAAACCAAAATAACCGATAATTCAATTAAGAATTTGCTTTTTTGATGTTATTTCCTAATAGATCTATCCAGACTATGTCAAAAAACGAAATTGCTTGCAAATCTAATCATAATCTATGAAAAAGATCATAAAGGTAAAAAGATTTAGATTTCCACTCAAACATTAAAAAAAAGAAAGAAAAAAAAAAACATGTAGCGTACATTTAATATTTTAATAATAGTGTTTAATTCTCAAAAAACAACAACAATGTGACTAATTAATTAATTAAAAATTATACAGTTTTTTTTTGTTTCTTGCAGCCAGAACACGTTCTCTCAACCAAAACTAGGCCCCACCTAAATATCCTCCCCCGTTATTTCCGCTTCTGCCCCCAAATCACGGAGCAGCTTCCGCTCTCGGCATCAAAAAATAATAATAATAATATTTTAAAAAAAATTGACAAATGAGACAAAATTATTTCTTCAAAAATTCACGGTTCATCCATGCTTTTCATGGCTTGAAATCAATTCTTATTGTGATATGTCAAAAATGGGAAAATAAAAGGAGGAGAGAGAGGCTGAGAGACTCACTGTCCGGTCCGCCGAGCTTGGTGACGGCGTCGACGAACCGATCGTGGAGATCGGGGGTCCACCGCAGCCTCGGCTTCGGATCCCTCGAGAGCAGAACTCCGCCGCTGTTCATTTCGAACGGGTAGATCCCACTACTCTTCTTCTCCATCTGCTCAAGCATTTTCTTCTGCCTTCGGCTAATATAGAATCAAATCCAAGTGCTGCAAATTTCCAAAAGTGAGAGGGCTTAAACAGAAAAATCCTAGAAAACTTGGAGCTGGGGGAAGAAATAAATTCCAGCCCTTCACGCATTTATACTGACCCAGCATCGTTCGCTTGTCCGCTAGAACACGTTAGGACCAGAGAAAATTTCTATGTCGCCGACTGGTTTTAGAAAGAAGGGATGGGTGTAGGTTAGGGGTTGAGTTGGGGTGCTGCTGCTGCTGCGAGGCAGAAGCGGGGCGTGTGGGGTATGCCAGCGTGGAGGCCAGCGTGGAATATTCGGCGGCAGATGGGGACGTGCGATATTCCGGCAGATGGCGCCACGTGGGCCGACAGGCACGGCGGCGAGGATGGGTGGGGCCCGCTCGATGGCCACGTTTCGTGCAGGCGGGTGGCCGCTGATGACGGGGAGAATATTCGCGGGTGCATGGCCGACTCCTCACTTCCTTGTCTTTTTCTCCCCATCCCCTGTTTAACACAGAACAGGGTACAGGGTTTCTAAGCCACTCAATTAGCGTACCTCTTTTATTTTTTTTTATAAGAAAAGTTGGACTGGCTTCTCATGACACAATCTCCGCTCTGACATTTGATCATCGTTAGCGCTCAAACTCTTCTGAATTCCGAGCCCAAATCACTACAAGGGAATCTAAGATATTTTCTAGTTAGATTCATACTCTATTTCTTATCTCATGTCATGACACATGTGCAACTTATGTTAGTAAACATAACAGATGTGTCTGATGAGTGCACTGAGTCTTAAAGGTCGATATGACTGAGTACTACTCTTTTATTAGAATTAAAGTCATTATGAGAAGGTCACTAATCAAAGATTGTAAATAGAGGGGAGTCCCTCTCTGCAACCACACATTGTTCTTTACTCGTAAGAGGCTAAGATAAGCATAGAGAATTCTCTCCATCTCGTGTTCTACGGTTGCAATTTAAGCTCCAAAAGTGGTATGAGAGGCATTTGATCATGTTTTATCCCTCGGTTGATTCTAATAAAAAACTAATAACACAAAAGTATCTATATCTTGATCATGTAAAGAGTAAACGTGAGAAACATTGCGTCAAGAGTCTTCGGATACCATTCCTTCAAAGACAGCTAAGAATGCACCCCAACAGAGGTTGTGATGAACTTGAAACGTAGAAAATAGAAGAACAGCTTGAAAGTACATAATATAGAATTTCTGACAAAGGGATGATAAGTTTAAAGACATTCTAACAATATTGCTAGAGAGATTTCTCCATTACGGGGCCGTTTGTTTCGCGTAAAACTCCGTAATTCGTAAATGACTTACTACCCAGTTACAACTATTGTTTGGACCGTAATTCGTAAAAGACTTACGTAACTCAACTAACACGCACTTGCAACCCAATTACCACTCACTTATAGCCCAATTACAGTTAATTTTGTGGTCATACAAATTTGTATTATTTTTTTATATTAATATTAAATTTTTTTAATATTTAACTTTTTAATATTTATTTGCAGTATTAAAACTTTTAAAATCACCAAATAGTTAATTTTGTGGTCAACTTTTTCACTTACGACTTATACATTACGACAACCAAACACCGTAAAGTACAATACACTTTCCCACTTTACAATTTTATATTACCAACCAACACCGTAAAATTTACATACATGTAACTCATTTACAATTGTAAAAGACTTTACCAATTACAACTACGAATTACGGCCAGTTACGACAACCAAACAAACCCTACATTAGGGAGGAGCATAGAAATGGGAGGGAAATGGAAACTGAGAAGTGGGAGTTTTTCTAGTGTTTGATTGTAATGTGAGAGTGCTAGTGAAAAAATATATTGTGTTTTTTAGTGTTTCGTTAGTAATGTAGAAGTAGAAGTGAAAAGGCTGAACATAGAATAATATTAAATTAAATATTATTTTTGAAGTGATATTTTTGAACTGTAATTGAACTGCAAGTGAAATTTACTTGATATCAAATTTTAATGCATTAAGTTACAACTTGTTACAAGAGAAATTTACAGGACCACAAAATTAACTGTAACACTCTGAAAGTGGAAAAATGATAATGCAAAGAAAATGTAAAAGAGAAATAAAAAAGTTTTTTTTTCATTTTTCATCCTCAATTCAAAACAAAGGAGAAGAGTGGGACTGTTTGGTTGCAAGGAAGTGGACGGAAGTAAGGAAATAGGGAAGTATAATTGCTCAATTCCCTATCTATCTAAACACCAGAAAAGAAAAATAATAGAACTCTTTTTCCTTTTCTCTTTTCTCTTTTACACAATCATTTCCTCACTCCTAAAGTGTTACAGTTAATTTTGTGGTCATGTAAATCTCATTTGTGATAAGTTGTAGCACAAAACAGTTAATTTTTTGATCACCTAAATCTCACTTGCATTCTAATTTTAGTACATTTTTTATTTTTCTTAATTAATTTTATTTTAGTATTATTTTACGGTCAACTTTGTGGTTAACTTTTCCACTTCCACTTTCACATTACCATCCAATATCGGAAAAGACAAATATTTTCCAAATCACACTTCCCAACAAACACCGAAAAACTTACTAACCAATTCTCAAACTCCAAAGGAAATTATTACCACTTCCTCATTCCTCGCTTCTTCACTTTCACTCTTAACCAAACAGGCTCTAAACTCACCCTGTGAGAGAGACTTAGGTTGGCATGTGATAGGAGTCATATGACAAAGTGAGACCTACGAATAAGAATCTAAAACCGTCCATTCTCAATAATAAGCCTTTTTTTTAATTTAAAAATTGGGCCCACGGCATTGAAACCTACACACCCAAAAACAAACAAAGAAAAAGGTCGAAATCCGCACACAGAACCCGATTAAAATTCTTCATTAGGTGCTTTTATTAATGTCTTAATCTTGTTTAATTATTAAATATCATCAAAGCTCAGTTTCACCAACCGGCAAGCTATAGAGATTCGCAAGTTGCCTCTCTAACAATTAACTGAATTGAGTTTCTTGATTTCTTGTCTTCCATTTTTTTTTTTTTAAATTTTCTTTGTCTTTTCCGCTATCATCAACATCAGTCATCAATAATAATCAATGTTAACTTGGTTTTCATACGGGTTTCATTAGGGGTGGTCTCAGATGTGAACCCGACCCGTAATTTAAAGCAGTCCCCGATGGCTCAAGTTACTGGGGAATTACTGAGTCCAGGCGATGATGGTTCGTCAAAGGCTGTTTGGTTTCAAGGAAGTGAGCGGAAGTAAAAAATAGGAAAGTGTCATTTCTCACTTCCCTATCTATACAAACACCGAAAAGAAAATTGAGAAATCCTATTTTTCTTTTCTCTTTTTTCTTTTTATATGACCATTTCCTCACTTTCAGAGTGCTACGATTAATTTTGTGGTCATGTGAAACTCATTCTTTGTAATAGAGAGAAATGTAAATCAGCTAACACAGGAGGCAACTCCTCCTATGTCGCACTCAAAAATCATATTTCCCGAATAAATTTTCAAGATCCGACCACACATTATCATCTTCATATTCTATGATATATAGATATAAAAAATCAAGTGATTTGAAGTTTGTTTACTACATTTTTTTTTGATTCAAACATTAACGGTTTTTTAACAATAGAACAAAATAGAACGTTTAGATCAATGAGTAAACGAACTTCAAATCACTTGATTTTTTATATGTGTATATCTTAGAATATGAAGATGATAATGTACGGTCGGATTTTGAAAATTCATTCGGGAAATATGATTTTTGAGTGCGACATAGGACGAATTTGCCTCCTGTGTCAGCTGATTTACATTTCTCTCTTTGTAATAAGTTGTACCTCAAAATAGTTAATTTTGTGATCATGTAAATCTTACTTGCATTCTAATTACATTCCAATTTTACTTTTATTAATTAATTTTTATTTTAATATTATTTTGTGGTCAACTTTTTCACTTTCACTACCATTACCATCCAAACACCGAAAAAGACATAACATTTTCAAACCGCACTTCCCAACAACATCCAACACCGGAACACTTACTAACCAATTCTCAAGTTCCAAAGGGAAATGTTACTATTCCTCACTTTCCTCGCTTGCTTCCACCCCTAACCAAACAAGCCCAAAGTGAAAGCGGAATTGCTTTGTTTTTTTCTGTTTTCTATTTGCGATTTTTCGGAAAAATTCCTCGACAAACTTATCTATTTTTCTGAATTATAGCCATCAGATACATACAAGTCGGATTTGTCGATAGAACCACAGTCCATCCACATTGATGGACAAGTTGGCATTGTGGTATTGTGCAGAAAAGAGTTGTTTGAATTGATTCCAGATAGCGAAAATGATCACTATGAGGTATTTCCTTCTGTAAACAGAGAAGATATGGATGTCGTGTTGTGATGCTTGAAACTGTCGCCGCCGTGCCTGACATGGTCGGCGGGATGATCCTCCACCTCCGCTCCCTAGCGCCGCCTCGAGCACTGTGGGAGGCTGGATCTGCGCGCTGATGGAAGAAGCAGAGAACGAGCGAATGCACCTGATGACATTCATGGAGGTCTGCCGGGTACCTGGAAGAAGCAGCCATCTACTTGCGCGCGCAGTTCCTGAAAGAGGTGGACAAAGGGGCCATTGAGAACATTCCCGCGCCCGCCATTGCCATTGACTACCGGCACCTGCCATCGGACGCGAGGCTTCACGATGCGGCGGCGGCAGCGGCGGCGGCGGCGGCGAGGGCCGACGAGGTGCATCACCGCGATGTCAAACACTTCGCTTCGGCATGTATGATGGCAATCTGGTCATGTTTTGATCGTTTTTGTCAGTTGGAATCACTGAGTGCTAATGGAAACTGAGATGAAAAATAGCATAATAATGTGCCAGCCAGTGTTAATTTCACTTTCACAGTTTGAGACCTGTTACTTCTGTTCAATAGAAAATTTTAGAGGTTTAGACATGTTCAATGCTTTGACAGATTCAAAAGTCTGAACTTTGATGCCAAATATCAGCAGCTTTGAACTAGGGTAGCAGGGCTGTGTCTTATTTAGCCAAATTTCAAAGTGTTCATCAAAGTATAGGTGCTCGTGAAGTTGTAAAGCTTGTGAGTAGCATACAAATGCAACAAACAAATCCCTCGTTTCAATTGTTTCCTCCCCTAGCAACCAGAAACGCAAGAATTCCTTCTAGCATTGGAAAATTTCTTCAGCATGGTGAAAAAAGGAAAAATTTCAGATTCGCACACGACATCTGTGCAGGGTGACAAATATTCATTCATCAGCATGATTCCCACACAATATATTTTGCATTGGAAAGTTCTGAAATCAGAAAACAGAAAAAGTTCATCAGCGCTGAAAGAGAACAGCAGGGCAGAATATAATCACTCATTAGCATGATGAAAAGTGGAAAAAAATTCAGTCGACACAAGAAAAACAGAAGAAGTTTCACAGCTTTTGGCAATATTCATTTCTCAGATTATCATTTTTCTGTCGCGCACAATATTCACAAAAGAAAATTCTGAAACCAGAAACAACAAAAGAAGTACACAACATTGTACAATATTCATCAGCGTGATGAAACTTGAAAACAAATTCAGGTTCACACACAACATTCACAATACACATATTTACAGAGAATTTCTGAAACCAGAGACAACAGAAGTTCACAACATTGGGCAGGGTGAAACATTCATTCATCAACATGATGGGTATCTGGATAAGTGTTTAGATTCACACACAACATTTGCAGAGGAAAATTCTGAACCAGAAACAGAAGAAAATGGCAACACAACAACAGATGACACGAGAATTTTACGTGGTTCGGCAAGTTGTGCATGTGTCCACTGAGAAAGAGCTAGTTATTCCATTATATTTAAGATGGAGAGTACATCATATCGTTTTACATAATTTCCTTTCCACACTCACAATAGAGAACCAAGAAGGACAAAACTAAAAGAAGAGGATATAGCTAGCTAGCTCTCTCTCTCTCACACACACGAATAAAGAAATGACATCTCTCTTGTCTATTACAAAATACTTGTCCTCAGATTAATTCAGAAATATTTAAAAACATAGAGGTTTAAAATATGAACATTTTTCAAGTGTGAGTTCTGTTGCAACAAAACCAGTTTTTTTTATCATTTTAAATTTTTTTTGCGCAATGATAGAGTGCCCTGAAACCAAAAACTCAGCGTCAACAATTCTCTTTACCGAAAAGGTTTGAAAAACTGAAGCATATAGGAAATCATACTTGATCTCTCACACAGTTAAAAGAAAACTGGAAAAGAATTTTTTTTTATATTTTAAGTTAATAAGAAGAGTGAAGTTCTAAAGACAATTAAAAAAAAAAAAAAAAAAAAAAAACCTCTTTCGAAATTTAATTCCAAAAAAAGACCTCTCCAAAATTTAATTACCAAAATCGGCCTCTCACAAGCCACGTAGGCGCTGAGCGGTTTTGCCTCGGCTGCATGGCGCTGGCCAGCCATGGGTGGTTATATTTTGGTCCGAATTTGGCGAACCCGGATGCAAAATTGTAACAATTTTAGGTTCGTATTTGACTAACTTAGGCCTAAAATTTACTGAAATGGGTCTGAATTTGTGAAGATCCTTTTATATGGTTCCCATTGATTTTTTTTAATGTCTTTTTTTACTCTCTCCCCCCTGACCCCGACCCCGACCCCGGTAGCTCACCCCGCACTCGATCCCAATCAGTCTCTCTCTTTCTTTTTCTCGCTCTCTCTCGTGGTCCTAATCAGATCGCGCTTCTGACCCTGACATTAACCCTGACCCTGATCATCTTCTCTGACAGCTCATCCTGCACCAGATTTTGACTAGCCTCGTCTTCCCGCCCGTCGTCGTCGTCTCTCTCTCTCGGCCCTAATCATATCCCGATCTTGTCGTTCGTCTCAACTCCTTGTTGTTGTCTCGTCATCTAAGTCTTCTCACTCGTTCTCATCTAATCTCACCCCCGCTTCCAATCCTAACACTTCACCGCGACCGAGTCTGCACCCGACTCGTCGGCTGCAAGGTATCTCAAAACCGATTACTCATTTCTCATTTTTCTCTTCTGTTCGACACTAATTATCTAAATTCTTATTACTATATATTTGTATGCTACTATGCTTTCAACAAACTTTGAAAATTTGGACACTTATTTAGTTACCACTTTAGCTCAATTTGAAATCAATTGAGTTTATTTATGGAGAAATTCTAGTCTACTGTGAGAGAGCTGAAGAAAAAAGAATCAGTTTTCTTTTGTTACTAGTATTTATAGTTGTTTACTGTAATTGGTACAATATTTAGTTAATTGCAACGGATTAATAAGTAATAATTTGTGTGATAACAAATTATGTACAATGTCTTATGTGAATGTCTCTTTTCTTTATTGGTTTAATAGTAAACTAACAATAAATAAGGAGATAAGTAAACATATGTTGATGAAATAGTAAAATCAATGCTAGTGAGAAAATCAACCACAATATGTGAATTGATAGAGAAAATCTATCATATTGTAACAAGTAATTCAAATGATTATCAGATTCACTTAACATGCAAGTGACATATTGCACACGAGCATTACCAAGTAGTGAAAATATCAGATGATGGAGACACAATCGTATGCTTGAACTGCACCCATCCGTTTATACCATTGAATTATACGCAAAGAAAGATTTTGTGAACCATCAATTGGCTGAAGATCACGGAGAATTCTATCAGATGCTCGATTTGAACAGTCAGTAAATGGGCTTCATGTCACCGATACAACGTGTTCTACACATCGATGAGAGTCAAATATTTTTGATGCATAAACGTAAGTACTCATTGTTTTCTCATTTGTACAATTAATTTTCTATTAAGTCATTTAGATGACAAAATTATTTAATTTTTTTAGCCATTTTCTAACAATTTGGTGCAATTAAGGAGGAGATACGTTTAACAATATGCCGACTACTGATATGAATTTTGGTTATGATACTCACATACAATCATATTTAAACATAAGGAATTATTCATCTCTTCAAATTTTAGATTTTGACTCAAAATATTTCACTCTACTTTACATCAATCAGGGCCCATCGGAGCACCCAAATGCAAATTGGTAAGACAAGTAGTTAATTCAACAATTCATAGACTCAGAATATCACATGTTCTTATTAATGTTTAGAATCTTATATAAATATAGGTACTCATATGGCATTGAAATTTTGAAGTGTCATCACACGATGTCGTGCCTAGTGCTATGCGGGAAGTATGGGTCCCTCTAAAGTTGGACTCTCCATGACACGTCCATCATCGATGCACAATGAAAGTGACGACGATGACTTTGACGAGGATGATAATGCAGTGCAAGAAAATAATATGTAAGTTTTAGCAGAAGGAGATGAAAATGACACTGAGTGGATTGACAATGCATATCCAATAATGAGCATGTTGAGCTCGAGGATCCGTATTCTGATGAGTTTCAAGGCGACAACGGGGTTGATATAACTGTTGTGGAGAATATCACAGTTGCACACAATAGATCTGCCCCCACCTACTGCTACTGATGATTTGAAAGTTGACGATATATTTGAATTGAAGGTAAATTGTTACAACCAATTAGTGAATAGTCCATCATTCGTTTAGTGTCATCCAAGCCTATCAAAATGAATACGACTTGCTACATAACAGTTTATGGTGACGATGATAACGGTGGTGGAAAGAAGTGCCCGTGATACTTCATGTCTCAGTCCAAAAAATTCAAGTGGATACTTCAAGATTAGAAGTTTTGTACGAGAGCATAAATGCTGCATGCCATATGTCAATTCAATCGTCGTCGTCAGGCAATGATATCCTTTGTGTGCAGTGTAATATGTCTATGGTAAGGAGCAATCTTGATTTAACATCGAATAATATCATTGAACAAATTCGCACAAAAATCCACACCATAATAACATACAACAAGGCAGGACATGTTAGAACCAAGGCATTAACAAAGATATTTGGAGATTGAAAATTGCCATATGAGGTTCTTCCTCAATATCTCGATGTAATTAAAAAAAAGCAACCCAGACACCGTAACTTGTTACAAAGTTGATCCTTATTCATTCAACATGGTTCGATTTTGTCACGTATTTTGGGCTTTTGGACTATCAATTGAGGGCTTTTCTTACTGTCGTTCACTTCTTAGTATTGATGATACACATTTATATGAAACATACATAATGTGTTTACTCATTGCCATCGGGGTAGATGCTGACAGTACACTCTATCCATTGGTCTTTGCAGTTGTAGGAAGTGAATCAGAAGACTCTTGATGGTGGTTCTTACAGTATATTTATCATCTCATTCTAAGTGTGCATGATAATAGGACAATTATTTTTATCTCTGATCGAATGAAAGGGTAACCAAAGGCACTTGCAAATAACTAGTCTTCGCCACTTCATAATCATTATTGTCTAAGACACATTCGAGCCAAATTTTAAAATTTTTTTTAAAGATGTTTAGTTGCATAATTTATTGTGGGAAGTTGTGCATTAGATCCGCTAGTGTACATGGCTAAATGAAAAGAAGTGTACATGGCCAAAAGAAAAGAACTAAAGTAAGCATCTGAAGTTGCATATAATTAAATTAAGAATAGTTTGTCAAAAGATGAACATAAACGGTTCACGATAATGACTACAAATTGCTTAGAAAGTCTCAGTGGTGTGTTGAAAGGAGCTCTGGCATTACCAATACAAGTACTTATTATCAGGACATTTTTCCTGCTAGTACTTTCTTTCATATCTGTCGAGGAAAGGCAAAGACATGAAAAATCACCTTTGACACTAAATAAATGAGAACATATTGAGATATCGATTCAATGTTGCTCGAGCTCATTCGATATAAAGATTTAGTTTCACTAAGTGTGAGTTGTGAAATAGGAAAGGATATACATGCACCGTTAACATCATGCAAAGACGGGTGCAGTTGTTCTTGTAAATTCAATCTCCTTGGCATGAAAAGGGCGTACCTTTCCACAGATGATGAATTCGGTGATGATGATGGCGTGAACCCTGGTATCGAGATAGATAGGAGATGAAATGGTTTTCATGAGGTTGGGCCTTGGAGTTGAAACCGAGACCATGCACCTCGAATTCGTAGGTTGGATGAATGTTGATCCTCATTCCTGTGAAAATGATAGGAGACAAAGGAAAGGAGGTTTCTGATACATTGGGAGATTGTAGGGATGGGAGAGAATCGTGGGGATTGAGAGAGGGATGAAGTAAGTGATTTAGTGTTTTGGATGCTCCAGGGATCAGTAATCGAGCAACCAGGAGTGATTTCTTAAACCCTAAGTGACGAGGGGAGGGTGGGGATGCTGTCTTAAACCCTGATAACTGTAGTTTAATATTTTTACAAGGGGTGGATTTTAAACAGGGTCATGGCCCGGTCTTCAAGACTCGAAAATTTTCATTTTTCAATCCAATTCCTTTGTCACTGAGTCAGGTCATATTTGAGATGAGTGAAACTAGATTTTATTTGAGAACTAAAATAGAGTCACTAAAATTAGAGTTTGGAAGCCTCCAAACCTTTTGAAACCGGGGTTTGGAAAACTTCAGTTTGAGTGGATTTTTTCAAATCGAGACTAATTCCAATATGGGTATCAAACACCCATTAAAGTCGGTGAAACCTCGGTTTCACGAGGTTTTCAGAAATTGGGGTTTGTATGGTTACAAGTAGGCCTGTCAATGGGTCGGGTTCGGGGCGGTACAGGTGGTACCATACTCGGACCCGTTTATCCAAAGGGTACTATACCCGTTCCGTTTACCCGCGGGTCCAGAAGGTGGGTTTTCATACCCGGACCCGCTGTACTCGCGGGTCCAGACCCGTTTACCCAGACCCATAACAAAAAAAAACTATAAACAAATACAGTAACAAAAACACATGAAGAGAGGGAAAAAAATTTTGTAAAGAGAAAGAAAGTATGTTTTAATATCAATAAAAGATGAAATGCAACCAGGTACAAGAGGTGGAGGGAAAATTTTCGATGAAAGACTCTAATAAAGAAAAATTTAAAGTAAGGCCCCCAATTTATTTGGGAAAACACAACAATAGAATCACCCACTAATCAACCAACAGTCTTCAACATTTAAAGTACAAAGGGATCATTTACTGATAGAGTATTGAGAGGGTTTTAATCCTATTAGTATTATTTATATTTATGTTTTGAAATGGGTAAATGGGTAATCGGGTCTGGTTCAAGTAAAATCAAACCCCTCCCATTTAATACTCGGATATACGGGTATACGGGTATGGGTGCAGAGCAACCCTTTCCATACATGCTTAATCGGGTCGGGTCCGGGTCTGAACCCGACCCATTGACAGGCCTAGTTACAAGCCTCCTTTTCATTTTAACTTAAACAAAATCTTAGTTTTCTGAAAATGCGTTGCTAAACTTAGCTTTAGAGACTAGGTAGTTTACAAAGTTCTACCTGTAGTTTTCTAAATTATAACTTCAGGCCAAGAGATGAAACGGATTTTAGAGCCAAGAAAATTCCAATGCGACTAGATTTTTCTAAACTACATTTACAATCAACTTTTGGAGGATTTCGTAAACTACGAACAATAGCCGAGTGAATTTCAAGTTAATTTTTTTTAGAGTTACAGGCCTTACTCCAGAAAACTACAATTTAAAAGACTTAACCTCAGAGTTAAACAAACTCTGGAACATATTTTATTCTCTATTAGTATTTTTTCTACCATGGGCGCATCTTTATACTCTTATTGTCTCGTATATAATTTAATTAAAACAAAAAATAGTCTTCTCAAAATTTCCATTTATAAAAAAAGTATCAGTGTAAACTCAATTAGAGAGAGGTCATCACCTCATGTAGGGGCTGTTTGTTTCGCGTAAAAGGCCGTACGGGAGAATTAATTGAGTGTTTGCAAACTACGGATGCTAGGGTGTTTTTTTTGCAAATTTATCATCCCTTGGCTCTCATCCCAGACATGGGGCTGGGATGCTGCCATCTCAGCAGGCAACTGATGAACTTCATCAGCTGTCATCTAATAACATATTTCTCTTCTTTGTTATTTGCTTTTACCAACATAAAATTAAGCATCCCATCCTTCTAATTGAATTTTTTATATTTCCCAAGTGATATTCAATCTAATTAGAGACTCAATCTACTTCAAATTACAAAAAAAAAAAAACATGTATCAAGTGGGACTAATTTTTTTTATTGTCTCATCAAAATATTATGATGAATTTTCAAAATCTCAAAGTGCCATCCCAAATTATCACAAAATAATCTCTCAAAACTCACATTTATTGACTACAATACGTGCATATCATATCACAAAACTATGATGAAAATATCCTTTTATTTTATTTTATTTTATTTTTTTACAGAATAAGAGTATTTAAGAACATACACTTCTTTCTTTTTTGGTCATGTTAACATAATTTATTTTTCCTTTTTTTGTTTTTTATTTGTGATCATAATATCTGGGACTCATGCAATATTTTTAACAGGATTCGCATGTTAGCCTCTCAAAAAACAGAGGCAACGACGAGATTTTATAGAAAGAACAAACTGTGAAAGTATTATTTATAATGGCATATTGAGATTTTAAAAGTTTATATGATAGTATTTTAGAGAAAAATGAAAGTTCATAATTTGAGAAAATTATCTTTGTACAGGAAACTAGAAAAGATTTGAAACTTTACATGATAGCATCTAAAAAAAAATATATGAAAGCTTATGACAATTTTGAGAAAATGAGATATTAACTGTTCATTAAAGAACAGTTTTTTCATCGGTGCAGGGTTTTAAAAAAAAAACTAATCAAAACCGATCGAAGGGAGGTTTTCTTTCGTGACTACTTCACAAAAATTATCCGTCCATGAGAGAGAGAGAGAGAGAGAGAGAGAGAGAGAGAGAGAGGAGCGCCCTTCCTCCCCTCGTTGCCGCTTCCTTCCCTCGCCGTCGCCCTCCCCTCCGCTTAACGCCCCCTTCCTCTCCTCCTCCTTTCTTCTTCATTCTCCTCCTCCAGCAAATCCTTAACCCTGCCTTACGTCAACGCTTGTCTCCACTAAGATCGATTTCCACCGCTTCAATGATATACTAGTTAATTAAAATCAATCGAATGGAGGTTTTCTCTCACGACTCATATACAAATTTTGTCCTTCTTTCCATTTTCGCTTTCGCACGAGCGAGAGAGCGAGTGAGAGATCACCGCCGGGTTTTGCCGCCATCGCGCTGCCGCCAGGTTTCACCGTCACCGTCCTTCCTCCTCATCTGCCTTCTTCTTTCCCCTTTTCAGTTTACTACTCAGTTCATCACTCGATCAGTTTTCACCATCGGACGGTGTAATAATAATATTCAAATGTCTTTTGCACACTTACCAAAGAGGAAAAAGAACAAAAATCCTAATCCAGCTGAGGGAGGCAAACTAGAGAATAACAAGAGTTGAAACCCAAGAGAACTGCATGCCCAGTTGTTGCCCAAAGGGGTAAAAAAAACAAAGAGAACAGAAAGGGAAAAAGAGAGAAGAAAAACGAAGAGAATAGGACTGAGGAGAGAGAAAAAGATCGGCGATGGGGGACGGTCGGGGATCCGGCGGCGGGAACCGGCCGGCGTGGCTGCAGCAGTACGATCTGGTCGGCAAGATCGGGGAGGGAACGTACGGGCTCGTGTTCTTGCCCGCACCAAGCTCCGCAAGTGCTGCATCGCCATCAAGAAGTTCAAGCAGTCCAAGGATGGCGACGGCGTCTCCCCCACCGCCATCCGCGAGATCATGGTACGGTGCCTATTCTTGCAAATAAAACCCCCCTCATCTCTATTTTTGCAATTCGAAGGCTGTTCGAACCCTAGGCTGATTCGAATTAAAGACGAGCCAGTTCAATATATACTCAGTTTGCAGGCGGTGAATTTTGTTTCTGATGGTTAATTAAGCTTAAATTGAGTTTCAGTGTTCTTGGTTCCAGGTTTTACCACCCCCCCCCCCCCCCCCCCCCCCCCCCCTCTCTTTCTCTTCCGTGGGTTATTTAGACTCATGTAAATGTAATTGGTAAGACGTCATCGAAGATGTGAACTTTTGAAAATTTTTTCATCTAATTTGGGTATATTCAAACTAGATTTAGTCTGTTGGAAGAGGGAATGAATCGGATTACTCAGTTTTGAGTGTAACTGATAGTTGATAAGCTTAAAAATGTGAACGTTTTTTGACCATTGTCAAAGTAATCTGTAAGACATCCTAAATTATGTGAACTTTTGAAGATTTTCTCTAATTCTAGGTCATATTCAAGCTACAAGTGCATTGAACTTGAATGGAATAAGGTACAAATGCAAAGTATTAGCATACTCTGTTTTTAAAATTTGTACAATTGACAACATATTTCACATACCAGTCCTTTCTCTCTTGGCAAAGAACGCTCCCATCTCTCTTTCTTTTTTCCGGGTAGGACCTCTCCCTTCATTCTTGATTTAATCTGATAGAAATTTTTAATCCCTAGGCTAATGAGAATCAAAACACCAGTCTACTCAAAATGCTCAATCAGAAGAAGCAACAAGAAAAAATTCTTTAGTTTGGAATTTAGCTGTTAGTTTATAAGCTTAATTGAGTTTTAGGATACGTTACAAGGATTTTCATAGGTTGTTTCCTGCCTTTGCCAATGAAATTGGCAAGACGTCCTCAAAGATGGGAGCTTTGAAGATTTTTAATTCTAGGACAATTGAACTACAAATGATCATTAAACTGGAAAAACTAAGGTATAGGCAGTAAATAATTAACATAATCATTTCTGTGATTTTTTAACAATGAAATGATTTCATATATCAGACAAGAAATTTGAACTTGTTTCGGTTTAGGTGGCCCTCAATAAGTAGATTGTTCTATTAATTAAAGAGAAATATTTTAAAGCTTCCTTCATCCCGAGGTAATGACTTTATTTCATATAGCAAATGAGAAATTTGAGCTTGTTTCTTTTGATCTCATGGTATTAATTCTTGTAAAATAACCCCCTCCTCAGCTTTGTTGTTGCACAATCTCTTCCTTCGTTCTTGATTTAATTTGCGTGAAATTTGCAATATTTCTGAGGTTCATAGGCTAAGTTGAATAAAACATAAGCCAGCTCAAAATGTTCTGTACAAGAAGTAAGAAATTAGAGAAACTCAATTCTGATTTTATCTGATGGACTGAAAGTTTATAAGCTTAATTTGAGCTTAATATTATAAATGAGGAGGCAGGTTAGCCCAACTCTTTTCCACAAATAATTAAAAATAAAAGCTTAAATTGAGCTTAGGTAGTTTTAAGTTTGAAGGTTTTTCATAGGTTGTTTCTGACTACGGTCAATGTAAAAAGATATAAGCTTTTGAAGAATTTCTTTTTTTAGGTTACTGTTATGAACTACAAACAGGCATTAAACGGAAAGAACAAGGCTAGAGGTGGTAAATAATTAACACACTTATTTATGAAATTTTGACAATGTCATTGTTTCATATATCAAGTGAGAAATAGGATTGAAACCCCCCTCCCCGCGCCAGCCCCTCTCCTCATTTTGACTGGTACTAGATGAGTAGATTAGGCTTTCAATTATGGGCTTGTAGATCTCAAATGATACTAATGATTGAGGGTTTTGTTGTAGTCATGTTGAGTGGGTATTCCTTGCTTTTGTTAACCACATATGGAAATGTTTGCAAGGTGATATTGGGTTTAGTAATGGAGATATTTTGCTTCTAGGAGGAAATCTGCATTAAAAATGTGAATTAATTAATTGAATGCTATTGAATGCTCTCACCGAAATCTTGGGATTTTTTTGCATGACTTCTTCGGAAAAATTGAGTAATTTGGAAATAAGTACGAAAATTTTGGAAATATTGCTGTGGGAGGGATTCCCTAGAATATCTGGGTGTACAATTTTTCTCATTCTCAGAGGAGTTGAGGACCAAGACATCACTCACTTGATGGTGATGACCATATTGTGCAGGCATGAGTTGTCACTACTATGAAGCAGCTTCACCTTCCATGTTTTGTTACTGAAAATCTTGTGATTTATAATACAGGCTTTCTTAAAATGGTTCCTTAGGTTAATGCAATCCAGTTATATCATGAGATAACACATCAAATCGTTAATCAATTTTATTGGCAAAATGGAATTCTATGAGAAACCACTGTTACCGCTACTACCTATAAAATGTAATCAAACTAGTCAATCATTTTAGTGAGGTAGTCTACTCCACACTGCAAATAATAGATTCCAGAACAACTGGAAATTGGGCATTCTTCACATGGATCCTGGCTTTGATAGAATTTTGCGTTAAAGGTTGTAAATGAGACTTAATACTGTCCTTATTATTTTCATCTCCAGATTGGCTTGACAAATAAGACATGGGGCGCATGATGGTGTGCCTCTGTAAGACCAGAAAGCATCATTAAATTATTGAGGATGAGAGGGAGAGGGAGTACTTGGAATTGCTCATACTATTAAAATTCTGTTGACAGTGACAAGGACACGCAAAGAGTGCTAGTTGAAGATCTGATTGTCGGTTAGTAGGTGCAGATGAGGTAAAAGGAAAGCGGG